>JAEIFU010001282.1:0-74440 GCA_018904235.1 Lordiphosa stackelbergi
TGATCGTTACGCTCTCGCAATTTCAAGTGGCAGGCATCCAGCTGCGTCTGCTGAGTTTTATTACGTTCCTGTTCAGTTTTAAGCATGGCCTCCACCTCGGTCAATTGATTGTCAGTTATGCTGCACGCATATTTCAGTCGCTGGAAGTTCTCGGTGAGCTGCTTGACGTCCTTCTGTAAGGCGAGGCAGGATTCGCCTGTGGTTTGACTGCGTTCGCGCTCTTCCTTGAGTTCGCGTTGTAGCCGCTTCTGTTCTAGGCCCAGGCCATCGCAGCGTAGCTGAGCCTGTTGAAGTTTCTGTCGCAGCTCGGTTGCCTGCTTCTCCAGCTGATGCACATTTGCCAAGTGCTCAATAATCTCAGATTTGCACTTCATGCGCTCCTGCTCGGCCTTCTCCCACTGGCGATGTTCTTTCATCACCTCACGCTTGCAATTGACCAGTTCTGCCTTTAGCTCCTCGATGCGACTGTCACGCTGGCGAGTCTCCTCCTGTGCAGATTTCAGCACACGTTGAGCCTCTTCACGTTCATTCTGCGCCTTCTTAACGCGGTCATCAGTCAGCTCCATGCGGCGAGCCAATAGTTTTTTCTCCGCCAAAGCTTCTTCGAGTTGCTTCTCCACCTTCCAAAGCGACAGATTGGCCGTGCGTGCCGCCTGACGTTCTACAATCATCTGCTCGCGTACAGCGGCTAGTTTATCCTCAAGCTTTTCGTTCTGACGCTCAAGCATATCACCCACGGCGGTTTTTTCCTGCCTTTGGGCGGTCGTGGATTTTGTTGGCGAAAGACTTTGCTCGTTGAAACGCTCAAGCATCTGTTCCAATTTCGATACAAGTGCTTGCAGCTGATCGGCGCGATCTTTCTGAAGGTTTTCGCCCTCCTTCGCAGCCACCAAGTCGGCGCGCAATTGATCTTCGATAACGTGTAGTTCGGTCAGTGAACCGGGCGCCGTTTCATAGGGGGAAGCGTGCGAAGCCAGCGAGGATTCAGCTATGTTACAACGGCATTCAGCGAGCTGTGTGAATGAAATGCATTTTTAACAACATTTTTCATATGGCAGGATAAGCAGAGATAAAAGGACCTTCAAAAAACTATACGGATTGAACGAAAGAAATCGTTAAAATACATAAGCGAAACTGAAAGTGTTCTTACTTGCACACAAACTAAAAATGTTCAGCTTATTTTTCTATCTCTGCTTGAGTAATATCAGTAATATTAGCAACATACAAGAGAATGCCCTCAGGAAACCTCGTTTTTTGTGGCCGAAACCAACTAAAATATTCACCAAAAATATTTTCAAAGCATATTCGATATTGATATTCCGGCATCCCTAGTTCGAGCACTAGGAGCACAACAAAATATTTTGATATTTTCGATATCTGTGGCAATAACGAATAACAGTATTTCGCCAGTTATGTCAAAATTGAGATATTAATACCAATGGCTTCTTATCTAGTTCCCCAGGTGGTCCATTGTATATGCGACAGAATGTAGCCAGGAACGCCCTAGTGTAGCGGTGCCCTTCTGGTACCGGTCCGCCTTAGAAGGTAACTGTGAACTAAAAAGTGTCCAGTAATTGTTTAGTAGTTACCCCTCACCAAAAAATTCGCAAAAAAAACCCTCCATGGACCGCGAATTTACAAGAATTATGGTGTCTTCAGATTGCCTGGGACTTTCGCGGTTTAATGGTAAAAATTATTTAAAGTTGAGTTTTTTTTGATTAAGAAACATATTTGTCTTTGCCTCAACTGTCATTTACTGTTGGAAAAAATATTTTGACGTAAACAATTTATTCTTGGTTAACTCCAAATTGCGGCGCATCAACGAAAAATGAATTGTCGCAACTTTGAAAACACTACAATAAAATTTTTCGCTTTAAAGGATGAGGAGGTTTTCCAATTTGTCCAGAATCTTGGCTGCATTTTGTGGTCAAAAGCCTGTCCAAAGTGCGAGGGAGTCTGCAAGTTAGAGAATGACTATTTTCTATGCAGGAAATCGATGGCAGTGCAGAAAGGCCACCAAAAAAAGCTAACAATCAAGTGCGAGTACGTGGAAAGTGTTCGCTAAAACACATTCTTTGCGGAATCTGCGCTCAGTATTTCGCAAATATCAAAGTTTGTAGTCTGGGATACTGTGAGAGTCAGTATATTGTACACCTGTCGAAGTGCCAGTTTTTTAAAAAATACTCGGATCGCTCAAAAGAATCCATCAACTATTTCTGGAAATTGGATATTTGTATAATCCTATTAATAATAACATAATTAATAATGTGGAATTTGCCGAGGTAAGTCAGTATTATCTAAAAGCGTTTTTTTAAAATGAGCGCCCGACGAATTATTTTTATAAAATCGGCGATTTTGTATGGATATTATATCCTAAATATACTAATACATGTGGAATTTTGCCGAGGTAAGTCAGTATTTTTTTAAATCGCGCGATTTTTTAAAAAAAATTTTCACTTCACAAATGATTAATTTATAGGAGGAGGATAGTCACGAGGAGGACTACAGTGGAGTAGGCCCCTCTACATAAAAAACGACTTTCTTGGGCTTACGTGGAATAGGCCTCCTTTAGTTATTGTCTGTGCTTCTTTTTTTTTTTTTTTTTATTCACAGGACCCTGATGATGATGACGAAGATGATAATGATGACGATGACGATGATAATGATTAACCGCGATTATCGTCCTAAGAAGCACTCAGTGCCACCTAATACAAAATGTATCTTAGAAATACACATTTGAACAAAACCTGACCAAATATTTGCAAAATTTTATTACACCATTTCAGTAATGACAGTTAAGGCAGAGAAAAATTTGTTTCTTAAACAAAAAAACTCAACTTTAAAATAATTTTTACCATTGAACCGCGGAAGTCCCAGGCGATCTGAAGACACCATAATTCTTGTAAATTCACGGTCTATGGCGGATATTTTTTCCGAAGTTTTTGGTGAGGGGTAGCTCTACTAAACAATTACCAAGCGTTCTTTCATTTCCCTAAATTGGGTTTAATGGTTTTTTATTGACTGGAAAGTCGCTGCGAAAATCGATATCTTTTTCAATAGGCGACTTTGTAAGAAATTTTACTTTTTTATATGAAATTTATGTATTTAGTTCGTTCTAATAAATGCCGGCAATACTTTAGAATCTTCTTTCTAACTATAACGAGAAAGGCAAAGCTAACTTCGTCTGTGCCGAAGTTCTGATACACTTGAAAAGCTTGTCTCATCGGTTAGCGATTTCGACCAAACTTCTCAGACTAGCTTAAAATATTTAATTTTACCCATGACCGTGTTTGAGAGCGGTAATATTCGGGGGTGCCACAGAAATCACTAGCGATTTTCGTATAAACGCTTGTATTTTATATTAAAACTGCTCGAATTTATATGTGAAGTGGCACCAAAAAGCACGCCTACTAGATCAGGTGTGGCACCCCTGATTGAGAGCAAAACAGTTTTCTCACTAAAACCCATTTTTCAGGCCGATAGCTTCAAAACTGAGGGACTAGTTCGCGTAGAAACAGACGGAAAGACAGACGGACAAAGCTTAATCGACTTAATCGACGATAATGGCCGAAAAATGTTAAAAAAAAAAACGCGAAATTTGCAAAATTATACAGATCGTCCGATTACAAAGAAACTTTGGGAATTGGTTCAACGCTTGCCCTGGAAGGTTTCAAAGTTGAAGCTATGGGCGGAAATGCTCAAAAAAGCGCGAAATTTGAAAAAATTTCCGATTGCGATGTAACTTTGGGCCAAGGACTTGGTACACGGATAATTGATTCCTTGAAGTTGAACAAGGCTAATTGTATTTAAATGGTCGAAAGAACCGCCGAATTTGCAAAAGACCCAATGGCCAAAAAATTAAGAAATTTTCAAAAGACCTAAGGCTATTTTAAAGATTGGATAAAGTGTAGACCAAAAACCGCAAAATTTGCAAAATTTTCATATCAGTATTTACAAAAGCGCAGATGATTGTAAATAAGAGGTGTAGATTGAACTTCCAAAATACATTGCAAAATTTGTTAATTACGGTCCGTAAAGTCCAAAATTTTCATTTGAGTTTAGTTTAATAAAGAAAAGGGGTAAACTGGTCGATGAATAGGAGGTGTAGATCAAACGGGTAGACCAAACTATACAAAAACCGCGAAATTTACAAAATTGTATAATGAGTTCAGATTACTAAAAAGATTATGGAGGCACACCATCGGAGATTGAACGGCAATCGCGAAATTGGCTAAATTTTATTAGTATTGAGTATACCCATAAAGATTTATAAAGATTTGATAGGTATCAATTGTAGACGCGTTAATGGTTAGATCGAAAAGTCCAAAAAGATGCGTAAATTACACTAGTTTACAGCCAAAAAGACCCATTTCTACTATAATTTTTTTTGTGTTTGGAACGGTGTTTGGAACGGTGATCTCAAAAATCGATTTAAAAAATTTTTTCATGGCTCCGTTTTTTAAATATGAATTTTTTTTCTCTTTTTCGGTAGGTCCTCTTACATTTTAAGCCATATCTGACTTCATAATTGAAGGATCGAGTCAAGCAAGATATGAATCGAAAGGCAATTGAACTGCCAGTAATTGCGTAGAACATTGTTTTTAAATCGGCTTAGTAGTTTGGATACAATAAACCAAAGCATTTCAAACAATTAAATTTTTTGCTCTAAAATGCAAGAAATTTCATTTTCGAACGCCTGGAAAAAATATAAGACAATAAAAATAAAATTATTTTTATTTTTTCTGCTAAAGAATCGTACTCCTACGAAGAAAACCAGATATCGATTATCAAAATCTATCAACATACACAGGAGCTGTGAGCAATTTAGTGCAAGAAAATGTGGTATTTTCGTGATTATTCAAAAAATAAATTTCCGTTTGCTTTGACTTTTGTTCGGTTCTTGATTATAATTTTTGTTTTGGCTTTTCGCTTACTTCATAAAGTGACCAAAAGACGAAGAAAAATACAAGTTTGTTTTTTTGTGAACACACAATATACCCAAATTTGAATGTTATTTCGTCTACTCAATTTGATAGATATACGGTACGTGTTACACGATTTTCCTCACCAATACCTTATTGTTTTCGTAAAAGTGCGATTCTTAATTAAGTGGAAAATAAAAATAATTTTTTGGATTTTTTTATATTTTTTCTCAGTCGATAGTCAAGTCATCTGAAACAACTAAATATTCATTAGTCAAATGTTACAAAGCGACTAATGACTATCATTTTGTTTAGTTATTGTTCATATTCCAAAGCATACTTGATGCAATCATATTTTATAACAACTAATTTCATTTCCAGTTAATATGAAATGTTTCTAAAGTTGAGTCAAGAGTAGTAGTCGATTTACAAAAATTGACTAAATGATAGTTTAGTTTTTAGTCAAAAGTTCAGACTATTGCTAATATTCAGTCAGCAATTCGAACCCTGGTTTAGATTATCATGATAATGGTTGAACAGAAGGATGGTGAAGGTCGAAATGTCCAAAATCCCTGAATTATGTCAATTTGGGAATATTAATCGATTTTCTAAGATAAGATTTATACGAATTTCATAGACCGAATTGATTCTTAACGATGACGGATCATATGTCAATCATTTTAAAACATCTAGATCCGAACATCTCATGTTAGCTCCAAAACTAAACAATGAATCGAACCGGTGCAACTGTGTAAGCCCCTGAACTAAGTCCTTTCTTCCGATTGCATTCCTGCACTTTTTGTCAATTTTGCTAGAATATTTTGGTGAAGATCATCCTGCTCAACCACATACAATCTACAATGAATCTGTTTTTTTTCGGCAGATAAAAAGTAAACTGATGATTAAGCTGATGTTAATGCCTTTGATATAGCCACTTGTCAGAGATTAAAGGCCTATACTCAGATGATTTTTAGTTTGGTACGACATTTCACATGAATAGAAATAATTTCATACAAATAAGATGGCTTTCAATCGTATTCAGATTTCAAAGCTGTACAAAATTGTTTCTATTCATGTGAAATATCGTTGAAAAAACCTTGTAATCAAATGTCAAACTTTCAATGAGAAAATCAAATTGAACCTGGTCACATTAAAAGAAAGCACCTGCGGTAGAGTATAAATTGCTAGCTTAAGATTTGAATTAGTTAACATCCTACCTGCAATTCTCTTTCCAATCGCTGACACTCGGCTTGAGCCTCCTGAGTTTCCTTTTCGCTTATTTTCAGCTGTGCCTGAAGTGCGGACTTTGCCGCGTGCAATTCATTATTCGAAGCAATCTCAGAGTTGAGGCGCTTAAGAACGTTCTCCATATTGCGGTCTGTGGCATTTTTGGCTTCTTGTGTTGACTTGGTGCTGGTGATGGACTCGTCAAGTTCGCTGCGCACATCCTGCAGCTGCAGTGTCATCCGCCGGTGTGTGTCCTGTGAATCTCTAACCTTGTGACGCAGCTCGGATAGCTTTTGTTCGTAGGTTTCTGTCAATTGGCTTCTTTCCTGTTCATGGCTGGTCTCAGCCTTAAGGCTCTGCTCCTTTAGTTGTTTCAGCATATCCTTGTAGTTTTGCAGCTTATCGGATAGATGTTTGCACTCATCGCTCTTGGCATTGAACTCCAGCTCACGTGCCTCCATCTTTTGCAGTGTACAAGCCAACTCTTGCTTCTTATCGGCCAGCTGCTTCTCGTATCGCTGTTCTGAGGCGATCTTTGCCTCCTCATACTTTTGTCGATTTAAACGCAAGAGGTCGGTGATGGTGGCCTCCTTTTTGGACCACATTTCTTCATCAATTTTCGCCGAGCTCTGAAGTGTTTTGATCTGGGTTTTGCAGGCACCCAACTCCATAGTTTTTTCCTTAATGATTTGCTGCAACTTCTTGATTTCCACCTTGGCGTCTACAACCACCTGAGACTTGGAGTCGGTTTGCTTGAGAGATTGTTGGGCTCGCAAGAGATCCTGTCGAAGCAAGGTGATTTCTGTTTCGCGTGACTTTAGCTTGTTGTGCAGTTCCTTGAGCTTGTCTTGCAGTTTGGTGGCCCTAGAGTCGTCTGAGTCATCAGCGGCCTGTTTTTCCAAATGCACAAAGCTGTATCCAATGAAGGGTAGGTCCCTGCCACTAAAGTCATGCGACTTCATGTTGGTAGTAAGTGATTTTTTGGCCACTTGCTCTCGCCTGCCCTTGTGTCGTGTTCCATCCTCAAAATTTGAAGTATCATCATCCGACTTAATGGTGGGTATAATGGGTGGAACTTGTGAGCGTAACGAGCTCCATTGAATGGTGTCAAAGAATGGATGTTTGACAATACGTTCGTAGGTAAGACGTTTTGAAGGATTTGTGACCAGTGACTCAATCAGATGCTTGTAGTTGCTGGAGACCTTGAGGTCACTGGGGAAGTTTATCAGTTCCTTAAGATGGCTTTCTTCGCAGTGAGACAAGATCTTGGAATAGGTCTCATGGACATTATCCTCATGAAATGGAGTGATTTCACAAATCAGCTCATAGCCAATGATACCCATTGACCAGTAATCGCAGCTGACCTGCAATTGAATGGAAAATAATTTATGTAGATTCATTTAGAGATGCCCAAAGGAACTAGCAGAACTTTGACAAATATCTAGACCGCTTTTGACCGAAAATGGGAACGAATGCCCACGACAACAGGCACCACTTACTGACTTTTCAACTCAAGTATGTCATTGGCTATCCTAAATCTACAATTCAAACTCTACTTTCAATTGGTATATGGAAAACATACAGCTGGACTCACATCATGCATCGACTTGGATAGCTTGTAGGTGGATATGGTTTGCAGCAGCTCGGGGGCTATATAATCCGGTGTTCCCACCGGCGAAAGGCTCAACACATGCCCATCGCGATCCAGAGCAGCCGCATTGCCAAAGTCTGCCAGCTTAATATGACCCAAGCGATCGATTAGTATATTCTCCGGTTTAATATCGCGATGCACATATCCCATTCCGTGCAGTGTATGCAGAGCCAGTGTCAACTCGGCCAGATAAAAACGCGCCAAATCTTCATCGAAAGGTCCATGGCGGGACATTAAACTGAGCAGATCTCCACCCGGCAAGTACTCCATTATCAAGTACAGATTGTCGTCGTCCTGCGAATTACAAAATTTACTGTAAACCGAAGCCAACTACAGAGGCCTGTTACCTACCTGGAATGCGTACTGCAAATTGGTAAGCCACTCGGAGTTGCGTTTCGACATAATATCGCGCTCCTCCTTTACCTGTGAGGTGGTCACCACCGACTTTTTGATCTTCTTCATGGCATACACATCCGATGTTTGTCGCTCCACCACCAGGTGAACATTGCCAAAGTATCCTTTGCCAATTATCGAACGTATAACGAAATCATCTGCATTGACACGCAAATGACGTGTCTCCTCCACAATGGGACGAACTGTAGGACAGCGAATAAGGATTAGGGACTCATTTGATACATCCAAATACCTTACATTTATTGACAAATTCCGCTATGTTGCGGTCACGCTTCTTCAGCGTTTCCTTGTCGCACTCATTGTAAAGCAAACAAAAGGCGTCCAGTAGCCCCTCCCGACAGATGGCCTCAGCGACAGCTGCACTTGTGGTGCTGACTGGAAGAATGCTGCGTCTGCCTGCATTAGCCTTAGTGACGCCGACTCCTTTGCCAAGTATCAGGTTATTTAAGCGAGTTGTGCGCACACTTATGGGATCACGTTGCGGTGGCATATTGATCGATGTAGAGTTTAACCAAACTAGTTAGTTATTCGCGATTTTCATTTCAATTTCACAAATTTGCAGTTCGTTGACGCCGTTTTAAAAATGTGAAAATGCGGCAGCCAAACACAGGGCTGCTCTAAGCGATATATATCGATTGCCGATTGCATAATCGATATCTTAGAATCGACAGCCCTGGCTCTCGCTGCACATTTTTACTTTAACGAGTTCTGCAGCTCGCTCGAGTTCCTTCCACTTTCGACGGGTAGGTTTTTGCAGACAGAAGGTGAAAAGATTTTCTCTGCATATGAAATTGCGAATTGAACAATTTATAACTGTGTTTCGTGCACCATAGACATTGAATATTGGTTATTCCATAAGTGCGCAATTCCGATTGCCTGCTGAAAGTGCGGCTTGTACGCGTCCAAACCGTCAATTCGATCTGGAACTGAAAAGTAATTGCGTGGAAATAAAAAAGAAAGAAAGAAAAAAACGTTGATACCGCTGCAGCGCAGCAGCAGCCAGCCACAACACTCGTCGCGCTCACTATAATTGTTGGCAAACATTTATACATACATACAGTTTTATTTATTCGTGAATTTTGTGAAATTATTTTGAGTGTGTAAAGCAAAAACCATGAGTGGAGGATTGCCGGAGTTGGGTTCGAAGATCAGCCTGATATCGAAGGCGGATATCAGGTATGAGGGCCGCCTGTACACCGTGGATCCGCAGGAGTGCACCATTGCGCTCTCCAGCGGTAAGTAGCCAAGTAAATGTACATATGTGTGTCGAACATGCATTTTGAACGGTTTATATGTAAGTGTATGTCGTAATCTGGGCACTCATCGCTTGAGAAGTAAACGGTTCCCCGAAAAGTGTAGGTGGCGGAGGGAAAAGAAAATGGTTTCCTACATTTTTCGGTTCACTTTTTGTGTTACAATTCTCTTTCTAGTGTTGCTTCAGTTAGAATTTTACAGTAATTTTATGCCATGGCGCAGAGAGTGCATTAGGCACTCTTTCTCTCTCTCTCATTTCTCTCCCCCACTTATGCTGCTTTTTGTTTGTCATGTTGGCTCTGTTCAGATGCCTTACAAGCATACACATACGCAGACACATACAAACCTCAATTTGACCCGTGTGATTGTGTGGGTGTGCAACTTCAAATCAACCAAAATTTGCATGTGTAAAGAGAAGACGAATTTTTGGCGCCAGCTAACGGTTTGTGTGGGATCCCGTAATTTGTGGAACATGCGTTTTAATGTGTGCACCCGGTTGAGGTTATATTAGATGTAAAGCCTAACCTTAAAGCAAACTAACTCCCTCACACCCTCTCTTATGCAGTGCGCTCCTTTGGCACGGAGGATCGAGATACCCAGTTCCAAATAGCGCCGCAGTCCCAGATCTACGACTACATCCTTTTCCGCGGCTCGGACATTAAAGATATTCGCGTGGTCAACAACCATACGCTTCCGCACCATAATGATCCGGCTATTATGCAGGCCCAGCTACAAAATGGCCCGCCGCAGGTCATGCCGCAGCACTTCCCCATGCCTAGCTCCATGAACGCGCCACCGCCGTCTCAGCAGCAGCAACAACAACCACATGGTGGCTCCTCCATGTCTACGGCCGGCGGTGCAGGAGCTCCTGGTGCGCCTGGTAGCGGCTATGGCAATGGAAATCCGTTTGGCAACTTGGGTGCTCCCAGTTTGGGCAATATGACCGGCAACGCGGGTGGTGCTGGTTCATTGGCGCCTGGAGCCGGAGCACCAGGCAGTGGTGGACCCTTCATGCACATCGGGGGCAATCAACAACAGCAGCCAAAGCCTCAGCAGCAGCAGCAGCAACAACAGAAACAGCCAAGTGAGTATAAAGACTTTATTTTGCAAGTGTTTTGTTGTAAACCAAATGGATGTTGCAGTTATTAATAGAAATAACTCTGATGTAGGTAGGTTCAGAGTAAACTATTCGCTTCTGGTGACCTTCGGATCCTAGGAAAAACTTTGTTGGTTAAGTTAGTTTATACCGATCGACCACTGCTTGACAGTAGCGCCTCAAAGTCTCTTCTAGTCACTTCTATTAAGTACCTAAACTGTTGTTCTCCCAGCTGCTTAAGTTGATGCATCTCAAGTGCGTTTCAGTTGCAGCTGAGTTGTTTTAAAAGTTGTGCAACATCCGGCATGCTCAGATGCAAGTTCTGTTAGTATATTCAAGTTATCACTATGTAGTCTTCTTCCTTAAGAGCTGCACCATAAATTGTATACGTTCATTCGTATCTATCTTATCTCTAAAACAAACGTGAACTGGCATTGGAATTCACATAACTACATACAATAATGCTGACAGTAGGACGAACGGACAAAAGGCCATTGCTAAATCTATTTCGGAAATGACTCCTGCCTGTTGCATGCATACGTTTACAGAACTAAATGCCAAAGGTTTCTTTTAAATTTGTATGAGATTCTCAGTCCTGTTCCGACCACATTTGTTAATGTCAAATATGGTACAATTGTTTTTGCATAAAACTAATTAAGTATATCGATTTATGTTGAGCTCTCGTATCTAAAATCTGGGAAAAGAATGGAAATTGTCTAATATCCGAATGATGAAGAAGCTGCAAATGAAATGTAACCGAGGATACGGATTCGCGAACAGAACCTTTGAGTCTGTGTAGTGTGGATTGTTCTCTTTTCTCTGGTGGATCCAAACCTTGTGGATGTAAGCCTCTTAAGCGGCTGATCTGATTTCAATGGATGGTTTAGATTAACCATGATTTTAATTCATTTAAATCTGCTTTAAAAGTGACTGGGTCTTATCTTAGAAATTATTTATGCTATGAACTTGTAAGTTGGTGTTTGCATTCGTAATTAGCTATTTTCAATAAACAAAGCCGGTTCTCAACCTGAGGCTCGGAGACAAATGAAAATGTCAACTAAAAATTTGGTGTGTAGGTTTATAATATGGAGAAAAACATTTTACTGTTTCAAGATCGGTTCCAAACCAGATTAAACCGGTTCAAAAGTGTCTCTGAACACAATCAATTTTGTAACCAGCAACAAAATGTGTTTAAGCAATCCAGCCCAAGCACAGCGTAAGGTTTTCCCAACTCTGAGGGACTTAATTCGATTTGAAATGGAAGCTTGTGTTCCTATCGGACAAAAACTACTTTCCCCTACAAATACATGGAACCCCCCCCCCCCCCGTCCAGCTATCCTATATCTAAGCGCCGTATAACCTAGAAATATAGAATATATAAACGTCGGCCGAAGTTGCTTTCCTCATTTTTCTGTTTTGGGCAGAGCACGATTTTTATATACAATTAAGGCCCTATACTCAGATAAGATACATTTTTAGTTTGGTACGATATTTCACATGAATAGAAACAATTTCATACAAATAAGATGCCTTTTCAAACGCATTCAGATTTCAAAATTGTTTCTATTAATGTGAAATATCGTACCAAACTAAAAATTTATCTTATCTGAGTATAGGCTTTACAATTAGGGTTTTTACGTCAAGTAATTTGTTTAAAAATTAAATTTAATCTTCAACTGTAGTGAACATACTTTTGTTATCCTTATCCTGATAACTTGACATTTGTTAAAAAAAAAAAAAAAAAAAACAAATTAAAAAAAAACATTTTTGTACGAAGCTCGTACCGTGACTTGAACCCAGGTCTGTTTGACTTTCAGTCTCATACCTTACTGCCTACACCACAGCTACCAAGATAGAGAGGACAGCTAAATGTGCTGTACATCTCAAAAGTATTTTTTCTATTTTTATTTTTTTTTTTCTAGAAGATAACGGAGTGTTTATCAACACTGAAAATTATATTCAATCAGTTAATCTCATGACCTGGGACTGGGCTGGTGATGTCAGCTGATTTTTTCCCAGTACACTTTGTTGTTCGAGATTTAATTTTTAAACAGATTTCTTGATAACCAAGTTGATGTGAAAACCTAAATATATACAGGCCTGTTCCCGCTTTCCATATCGATCAAATCATGTGTTATTTGGCATTTCACTTAAAAATCCCATTTACCATCATTCGATCCTATTGATGGCAAAAAACTCGACCTGGAGCAGGCCTGATAATATCCCAATCTAGATCAAAATTAGCAGAATTATGTGGAAGTATATAAAATTAATAAATTCAAAATTTTTGGACCGATCGTTTCAATGGCAGCTATATGCTATAGTCATCCGATCCGGCCGGTTCCGACAAATGTCCAGCGTATTTATACCAAAAGACTTCGTGCAAAGTTTGGTTAAGATCGCTTTAAAACTGACGGAGGAGATAGCATAGAAACAGACGGACGGACAGACGAACATGGCTATATCAACTCAGTTCATAACGCTGATCAAGAATATATATACTTTATGTGGTCGGAGATGCTTCCTTCTATGCGTTACAAACATCCGGACAATTTCAATATACCCTCTCCAAGGGTATAAAAAAATCAAATGAATTGAGATTAAATGAAATACTAAGAAAAACCAAATATGTTCTGGGAATCTATCCGCTTATCCCCCATGTGCTGGCAGCACCGAACTCGATAGATCTAACAAGTTTGAGTCTTTATAGACAAGATTTTTACAATTTTATTACTTTTTGGGCGTTGATAAAAAGTATATAAAATGTTCCAGTAAATGTTCTGAAATCTTTACAGTTTTAACTATTCATGATTAAGAAAATAACTCTTCTCTTGTTAGTTAAGAAAATAACTCTTCTTCTCTAACAAGAAACTAACGTCTTAATATGAATCACTTTAATTTTGTGACAAATTTTATTTTCAAGCGTTGCAATAAGGAATGTTTAATGAACATTTTATCGGATTTTAGGTGAAATCATATTTTTAATTGGTGTTCCAAAAAAATTTCCGATTGCATACAAATTTGTTTCATAAAAAGAAGATTATTTTAAATCCTCATATTTGACATATTCACCTTAAAGTATATTTAAGAATATGCTAACATATTTCAACGTATTTCGACCTATTTTGGAATTAAGAGAGTAAGGATATGCTCCCAAGGTGTCGTCTGCACATCTACATATGCCTTATATTCAGGGTTCAACTCGAAAGTAACTAATGCAGCAAGTTCCGTACACAGGCAAGTACATTACATTAAATGCTCCGTAGCCTACCGCCCGAAGGAAAAAAATAATAATGAACAATTTTAAGTTCGGTCCTTGAATATAGTTTAGGGAATGGAAGAGGAAGGAAGAAAAAAACAGAATTGTACCATTGGATCGAGATTAACGAATCATTAAATTGCGAAAAGCAAAGAACGAGTAACCGTATTGCAGCAAATAAGTTGAAAATCATTTCAGATCTACTGCATTAATGCCCTTTTTTGCTTAGAGTGCTCAATGGTAGTTTAATGAATAATTACTTAAGAAATATCTTTTAAGTACCCCAAATAACTGCATAACTATGGTTGCAAAGAGAATATACCATGTACCATTATTATTATATGACGGAGAAAATTATACTTCGAAAAGTTTAAAAATGGAAACAAACTAAAGCAAAGATATCATCAGGTCCACTATTTTCGCTTGCAACTACAGGAGCCTGCCAGTTGCTATGCAAAATCGAAATTTTTATATTATTTTTATGATAAGGTTCGCGTCCCTCAATCAAACTTTTCGCTCGTACGTGAACTGAACACATTGACAAAATTCGGTACTCCGTTTTGCGGTCAGTACTAAAGGTCGCGAACCTCACGAGAAAACGGAAGTACAGTAGGATTCAAACCATTTACCGTAATTGTGCTTTGAATAGTACTCTATGAACCATTTTCAGAACTTGCCTGTGTATAGTAACTTATTGAAATTAGTATTATTCGCGTTCTAAACATAAGTACGGAATTTTGAGTGGTATTTTGAGTAGAGCATATTTCGATATATTTTGACCTATTTTAGAAAAAAAAATTTTTTTTTGGATATGATCATTAGGTTGGACCCCCTGAGTATGAAATTTTTATGGTGACGGTCTCACCCCCCCTTTCTGATACTTTTTGATGTTTAAAAACCAAAGAAAAAAAAAAACAAAAGTTAAAAATTTTTTGTATATAACTCATACGCAGTGTTGCCTATTATCATATATTTTATTCATATATAAATAGTCGGCGTTGATTTTATTTAAAAACTATTCGAATGAAAATTTATGAAAGGCTACTACTAGGTGTTATTTCAAACAATGACTGCAATTGAAATGAACTAATAACTTCGTTGTTAAAATTTGTATTTGATGAACGTGTCGTATGATTAATATTTTTCAAAACTTTGAGGCCTTGGCGCGCCCCTCATTGATCATTTTAAAAAATTACCCATCAGGCATGTTCCCGTTTTCGATTTCGATCAAATCATGCGGAATCGACTTTTAACTTCAAAATCCCAATTAACTTCATTCGATCCTCTGAATGGCAAAAGGATTCGATCGAATTCTTTAATCGCTTCTTAGAAATCAGAACTCTTACCAATTCCGATTAATCGGATTCGGAAACGAGAACAGGCCTGAATATTTTTATTAGTTCAATTCCAAAATTTTGATTAATGATTATTTTGATACAAAATTTAAAAAATCATCATCGTGTTAACATCCGCTTCTTTGCTTTTCTCATGCATCAACAAACACAAAGACACAAACTAAATTCTACATTATTTGAATGAGTCTTCGTATCTTAGTCTTTCTCGTCTCTTCTTTGGTTAGAATCATATCTCAGAAATTATTACAGTAAGACGATAGTACTGAAATCTCTCAGCTTGGCTTTCGCTCCTCGAAAGTTACATTTTGAACCGAACCTTTTTCCCAACAGTTCCGCTCTGGTTTGAGAGGTCATAAGTATAGCAGGTGCGTTTCTTGGTCGTGCAGAGGAATCTACTTTAAATTAAGAAATAGTGCAAAAGTCACCACTACTAATCTCTGTCCAGTGACGTTGATCTCATCGTTGAAGTTAAGTAAACACTTTGATAGCAATCATCTGAACTATAAATGTTGATCAAAAACAAGTAGGCAAAACAGAACTTGTGTCGAAATTGTAATGTAAAATTCAGAATCAGCTTATTTCTTAACTTGAAAATCAAAACAAATTCCAATGCCACCGTTAGAATATGATCATTAAATTTTGATCAAATATGGCAAATCTGTATTCCATCAGCTAAAGCAACCATGTCTATTTCAGGTTGATTGATAGCTTTGCAATTAAGAGACTAGCTTGCTAAGACAAAGTTTAATTGACTAAGCTCGTTGTTGATCGAAATCTGTTTGTATATTAAAATATTTCTAAGTATTGTTTCAACAATTCTAAATCGAATTGAAAACTGTTAAGAAAAAGGAACAAAACATCGTTGGATGAATAAGAGAAAGTAGCAGACTGCCCTCATCACGAGACTTGCACGAGACATCCATCATAGAGCTTCTAAATTAGGACTTCAGTTGGTATACTGACCGGTTTAAAGATCAAATGGTCTTGATTAGCTTAAATAAATGACAGGTTTGTTATGTTGTATCCTTAGAAAGCCTTTAAACTTGCTACGCCCTTCCATCCGCTCAATATAAAATTCTAAATAACTTCTATAAATTTTCAGCAGATCCGCTCTTTTATAGTTTCACAACCGCTAATTTAACGTTTAGGCGACATAATGGTGCAAATATAGGTTCTTATTTCACTAGGCAAACATTGACAGTTATTATAGATCAGAATCTGAAGCGCCATTTATATCCAACAAGAGTTCAATAACGATTCCATAAAAATGATTGACTGTCATTTTTATGCAATCAATATTATCTATTGATAACCATTTTCCGACTCACACGTAATAATCCACTAACCTGTGTATATGTTTTAGTATCCGTTTTAGATATGCTTGCCGGCGCTTCACGTTCAACGACGCCCATTAGCCTGATTGTCAGTCCAACAGCCGAGCTGACCCAGCAGCAGCAACAACTGCATCAACAGCAGGGCACTGGCCAAGCTGGTAATGCGCGCGATGCAGGACATAAGCGCCAGAACCACCAACAGCAGCAGCAGCAGCAACAACAACAACAGCAGCAACGTGGTGGACCCAACAACATGCAACAACGGAACAGCACCAACGACTTTTATAATCACTCTCAGCAGCAACGCGATCGCCGGGATTCTGGCCGCCAAATGGATAACAACTACAGCAACAATTATAATAACAACCAGCGCAATCGTGGCGGTGGAGGCGGCGGTGGTGGCATGCAACAGCGTGGTGGCGGCGGCGGTGGAAACGGCGTATGGAATATGCATCGGGGTGGACCACAAAATTCCAATAACATGATGATGCGTAATCGAGGAATGGGACAACGTGGCCCGATGCGACCCAATCAGGTAAGTGGTTGATCTAACTGACTTCATTCCCGGACATACTCCAATTCTTGACTCTTGCAGGGCTATCGTCCTCAGTCGGCTAATCAAAATAAACCACGCAACAAGATTAAGTTTGAGGGCGATTTTGATTTTGAGCAGGCCAACAATAAGTTTGAAGAACTGCGCTCCCAACTCGCAAAACTTAAGGTGGGTGATGAAGCCAACAACAAAACAACGGCAGCAACCGCAACAACAACATCTACAGCAACAACAACAACAACAACGGCCACCACTGAACAGGTAAGAAGATTTAATTTTCGTTTGCTTTTCTTGCCCAAATAAAGCCGATTTGACGTAATGTTGGAAAGCATTAGATAACAGCTTAATTGGTCGAGAAAAGATGTTTGTCTTTGAATTGCCATTGCTAACCGAACCCAATGTTAGATTCCCTGCAGGGAAAGTGTCTAGTTTACAACCAGAAATGTATCGGTTACTGAAAACTTGCAACTGGTTGCACTTCTTATCCAAATCCATGTATTGAAGTCGTCCATTTTACACAGGCATGTCATAGGAATGTGACAATTGTCCCCGGCAGCAGCCATTTGCAACCAGTTTAATGACAGATGGCATAGGTGCAAGAGAATTGTCCCCTTAAGCAGCCATTTTCAACCAGACAAATACCTGTTGACCCTTGTGTGTTCCTTATGACAGTCTGTTTATATCGCTGCGCAGTATAATGGTATCCGATATACCGATTCGTTTGAAATCTGCTCAATTACAATTTAATACAACTACCTCAAATTAGTGTTTTAAACGAGGATTTCTTCTGAAGCTAATGTTTGTTGTTGCCCAACTCATCCGAATTTAGCAATTTTGCTACTAATTCTTCATGTATTCCAACTAGTTGTATGGCAGTATTTTTATACACTTGAAAAGTGTATTATAATTTTGCCCAGAAGTTTGCAACGCATAGAAGGAATCATCTCCGACCACATAAAGTATATATATTCTTGATCAGCATGACGAGCTGAGTCGATTAAGCTTTGTCCGTCCGTCTGTCTGTTTCTACGCGAACTTGTCCCTCAGTTTTGGAGCTATCGAGCTGATACTTTGCACGGAGTCTTCTTTTTACAGCACGCTGCTAATATGTCGGAACCGACCGATCGGATGACTACTTCTTGTAGCTGCCATACAAATGTTCGTTCGAAAAATGGGTTTTACTGAGAAAAACTGGTTTGTTTTCCATATTATCGCTCTCAAACACGGTCATGGGTAATTTGTCATGTTTTTAAGCTGATTTGCGAAGTTTGGTCGAAGTCGCTAACCGTTGTGACAAGCTATTTCAAGTGTATCAAAACTTCGGTACAGACGAAGTTAGCTTTGCCTTTCTCGTTTTTTTGGCTCAACTGAATAGGTTTGACCATTTCAAGGCACTGGGTAACTTAATTAATAAAGGACACTGTCTTAGCATAATTTAGTATTTGGTATACCACCCTTGTTCTTAATTATTTCAAACATACGGTTTGGTAAGGAATCATAATATTTTTCAATTCAGTGAAATTGTTCCAGGCTTTTTTAATTGCTACAACTAGGGTCCCAGAGTCACTAAATTGTCTTCCACCTTCGTATACTCTCCTGGACAAAAGTCCCCAAATGTTCTCGATAATGTTAACGTCAGGGGAGTAAGGCGGCCACTCGAGCAATTTGACGTTTAAATCTTCAATCCACAGTCTTACAACCCGAGCGGTATGGATGGGAGCGTTGTCATGTTGGTACGTCCATGGAATGTACACATTAGCGTTCATCTTCGACGTGACAAACTGGAGCTCGCATGTTCCATAAAACGATATGGCTCCCAACACCATTACTACACCTGCACATGAGTGATGACGACTTTAAAAACATTCTTCCTTTCGCATATCGTGGAAATAGTAATTATAGCCATCCGGTCCATCGAGGTTGAACTTCTTTTCGTCGAAGAAGACCACCGTCTTCCACTCCTTGTTCTACGTCATGTGTTCTCGAGCAAATCGAAGTCGTGCTTCCTTTCGAGCATCATTGAGAGGTGGTTTTTTTTTCAATCTCTTCAAGTGTTTGGCGCTTCGAATAATTCGTTTTACAGTGGCCACACTAGCATGTACGCCGCATTCTTCCCTAATTTTACCAGCAGAAAGGTGGGAATTTGAGGCAGTTCGTAGGATAAGTCGCCTCTCCGATGCTGTTGTTTGTTTTCCTCCATTCATTTTTTTCCATAGTCGCTTCATTACGAAGAAAATTACTCACAACATTTTGACTTCGACCGATTTTCTTGGCTATTTCATAGTGTTTTAAACCAGAATCAATATAGCCTTTTATTTGACCTTTTTCAAAATCGGTTAAAGGTTTTCCGCGGCCCATTTTACAAAAAACTGATAGTAGTTGCTTTAAATTTTGGAATTCAAAAGAACTCAACACTATTCATTCACGCAGTCAATCAAAAAGTGAAGTCAAAAATGTCAAATGGTGTCAAATGGATGAGACCAAAAAAATATGAGCACACATTTTTGAGGACTTAATGATTCCTGATTAGCGGAACCCAAATTATGTTACAAAATGATTCCCGTGACCCCACTGGATGTTGCCTGTTACTTTTTTCCTGCATAAAATGCGTAAACAAATGAAGGTTCAAAATAAAATGAATAAGATAGATACAAAAAAATTTAATTGGATGCAAAGAAAGAGTTTATATATATCCCGGGGTTTTTTTTAATATTTATTTTTTATTTTAAATTTATCTTCCGGAACGCCATGTCCACACAATTTGAAATATGTGGAGCCAAGATTTTTCAAACAGATTTAGCTTGAGCTGGCACACACAGATTGACAAGGCGTTTATACGAAAATCGCTAGTAATTTCTGTGTCACCCCCGTATAAATTGCAAGGAATAGGGTATGATACCAACAAAATGATGAAAAAAATTATTTTTGAGAGAACTTACATGATTCGCTGATTAAAGCTGTCGAACCACAAACCATTTTATGGGGTTTGAACAATAAAATCGATTTCGCATCTGTCTCCAGTTCTTCTTCCTCCTTAGCCTTGATTGGCGCGGCAATTTTAAAGGTATCGTCTTCTGTACGCCTCATCCTCTTTATTAACGTTTTTCCAGCTCAGTATACTCTGTGGACGATGCGTCTTATACTTTTCACTGAGGCTTGAGCGCCTACCATTAATTGTGCAGTTTGTTGTCAGATAGATCTTTATGTTATGACTTGTCAAAACAGGGTCTTAAAGGCCCAAACAAGCGGGTATTCGTTTTACCATTTTTGTTCAAAATTGAAAAATAGTTTAGCAAAATCGAAATAATTTGAGAAACTTTAAAAATTGACAACCCGACGGATGTAACACAGACTTCATTGTTGAAATTTTGATGAAGCTTTAGCAGGCCATCCACACACAAATTCATTTGCCCACTAACCAGGCGAACATTTCCCACCAACATCATTTGCTAAAATATCTCAACGAGTAAACATGAAAACAATCATGGCCCTAGATGGCGATACAAATTGGCTAAGAGCATTATTTGATCATTTTTGGGGCATTCAATAAATTCCAGCAACATTTCATTGCTCAATTGTTTACTTCACAAATATTTTTGTGAAATGATGTTCGTGTAATTGCTTCCATCCATTGACGAACATGTTCGCACGACTGGATTATCTACCTTACACTCAAAATTGAATCCCCCCTTTGCAGTTGAATGGCGAGACGGACAAGAAGGATGACTCTGGTAATGAAACTGGTGCTGGCGAGCACGAGCCCGAGGATGAGGATGTTCATGTGGGTTATGACAAGACCAAATCATTCTTTGACAACATCTCGTGCGAAGCTGCTCAGGATCGTAGCAAGAATAAGAAGAATGACTGGCGCCAGGAGCGCAAGTTGAACACGGAGACCTTTGGTGTGTCATCAACCAGACGTGGCAGGTGAGTCAAGTGCAGTAGCATTAATAACATATTTTCTGATGCCATTGGCTAATTTATTTTTAGTTTTGCTCACAGCTATCGCGGTCGCAACCATTATTACAACAATAATGGCAACGGAATGGGAGGAGGATCCGGCAATGGAGGTATGAATTCTGGCTACGGCGGTGCACCCGGCTATAATCGCAACAACTATCGCATGGGCGGCGGTGGCAACTATCGCAACCGTAGCAACAATCGGAACAACAACAATAATGGTAGCAACCGTGGCCAGAATAACATAACCAACGGCAATGGCAATGTAGCTGCAGCTTTAAAGGCCGCAGCCTCTGCCAACAATACGGATACTACAGCAGCCCCTAATGCCAACACCACAACGACAAAGACGGCAGCGTCCATCATGCCGGAACAGACGCAACATGTGGCGGCAGTTTGTAAGTATGGAACATTGTAACCTGTTGAACCTGATCTAACTTTATGCTCTTTTCGCCTTAGCTCAATAATGCCCACCACGTAGTAGCAGCAGCAACAACAACAGTGGAAACCCACTTTAAATAATCGCAACTGAAGCAACAAGAAGAAACGAAAACCAGAAACTGTCCTACTCATGGCAAAGCTAATATTTCGAAAAAAGCAAACCCAATCAACCGACCGACCCGACCGATCGACGACACACAGGCTCTTATATTATCAGGAATTTCGAGTTATGGATCTAACGGCATAAATATATTTGTATAATTTTACTTAGTGTTGTAACGCGCTCATGACGTCCTGCGTGCGCTTCATACCGCCCGCCCACCGTGTTGCTTTGTGATCCAACGGCCATCTCTGTTAGGTATTGTGTAAATGGCCGGTGGAAGCGCTCCCCCTCAGCGAAGCAGAACACGTTTATGAGAACATGCACACCTCTACATACATATTATATATCTTAGTAATAAATGTGAAGAAAATCTTAGGATTAAGTCTATGAAAAGTTATAAAAAAAAGCAAACCACTCTCGAGGATTCGTTAATAATGAAATTACAAAAAAAAAAACCAAAACAAAAGAAACACAATTAAAATCCATGGAATTCCCAACAGAAACAAACACAAAGCTTAATTTGCATGTTTTTATTTTCGAGAAGAACCTTGTATTGTAATACTTACTGCACTTCTTGTGGGCGTTGAATATCATGTTTCAAGCGTTTTACTAGCATTTAAAACTAATTTTTTAAGACAAATTTTTAAAGAAAGAGAAAATGGAAATAAAAATCAGCAGCAATGCTTCTTGTACTGAAAAGCAAAATTGTAAAAACGTTTCTAAGCAAAAAAAAAACCCCAAAAGAGAATTACCGTAACCCATGTATACTAAACACAAAGAGAGAGAGTTAGAGAGCAACTAGTTTGTCGTTATTTCAAAATTTGAGAAGAATTTCTGTAGTCAGAGCGTAGAAGAGCCGTGAGTTTATCAAAACACACTCATGTTGTGTGTGTGTGAGCTTCTCAGCGTCTCTGGCTTAAGGCTATGGCCTCTAGTTTCCTAATGTGAATTTAGCACAAAATAGAAAAAGATTCGTCATCAATTTTTACCTTTCTTTATTATGTAAACGTAAATTATGTATTTAAAATTGTATGTAATATGTATATCTCTCATTATATATGCTCACCACCCTGATTAGCTCTACATATGTATGTATGTATATAGATATACGGAAATATACGTTTCGCAAAGCAGCAGCAAAATTGTAAAGACACACACCAAATTGAAATAAAACAAAAACAAATTGAATTCCACACATTTCTATGCCACCATGGTAAACATTCCCATTGTATGTGTTTGTATGTATGTATGTTGTTTTTGATTGGTTTTTTTTTCTTTTTGTTACTTGTAAAGCGCTTGGTTAACCTTCATCCGCACACACGCACACAGATATGTATGTATGTTTGTACAATGGCCCAAATTCAATTTAAGTCCCGCCCCCCACAAATAAAACAAACTATAAATTTACTAACGAATATAACACATTATTTAAAAACCAGAAACAATATTTACTAAACCAAACGCAAACAAAGTGAAATCCTAAACATGAAATTATGAAAATAAATAAGTGTAGGAAGTCAAAAATAAAAGAAAGAAACAATAAAAATGTAAGACAAATATGTGGAAATCAACTTATTTCAAACAATTCAACAATTTAACCAAAACTTAGGCTCTAGGGCAGCGATTGTTACGCCCGGCCAGCAGGGGCCGCTATTTACACCGACACAAGCCAAGTCTTGTGCCAAGAGAGCAAACAACGTTTCAGTCGCTGGCCAACGGTCCATAAAGTAGGTCAGAGCTCTTGAGACAAACCCTGCTCTCATATTGAATGCCATTTCGAACCATTGGCTACCACACAATACAATATTTCGCAAAATTTTGTCGAAAGCCCAAGCAATAAAATTCCAAACAGTGTCAAGACTAAGTCGGGATTTACAAAGTGAAGCAAACTTCATGAAGTATTTATAGTAGGCTTGAAAATCGACGGAATTCTATTAGATTTGTTGAACAAATTCTATTAGAATCACACTTGTGTGTCTCGCCTACTAAGAAATCTTCATGAAGTCTGCTTCATCGTGTAAATCCGGTCTAAGCATTTGCATTTTTTAAAAGCAAAGCTTAGTTTGGCAGTCAAAGTTTTAAAATGGGCAGCAGAATCGGGCAATTTTTTAAAATATATTAAAATAAGAGCGTGGGCTAAAGTCGAATCTTAAAGATTTACTCAGCGAGAGAAGCACCTGATAACCTTTATTTATATTAATTAACAGCGCACTATAAATGTGTTAACTTGGCAGACTGAGCGATTTAAATGAAACAATTTTTTTGGAAACACCCATAATATTTTTTGAACGAAAGAATTTGTAATATAAATGTGGAAAAATTATTTTTTTTAATTGTGCTGTGGGTACTTACATGTTGTAAGTATATGTTATATTAACCCCATCCAAATCGGTTAAGCGGTTCTGAAGATAAACAAGTTTTTTGATTTATCTTTCCGCCCTCATATCTTCTACTCCAATAGCGATTAGAAGATCAAAAATTTAGGAGTGTGAGTTTCTCATTGATGGTAACAACATATTTAATTTTGGTGCTGATCGGAGTGGGGGCAATTTTTGTATGCTTATTTTGCTTTGCCCTTTATAACATTTTAATAGATTAAGTCGAAAGTAAAAGAATTATTTTTTCTGTGTTAAACCCATTGAGAATATTAAACGCGTTTTTCTCAAAATGGATTTTTTCGAGTTATGCCAGTCTTCAAGTAAGTGATACGACATTTCAGAAGTGTCTCTTACTTTACAACTTCATACACATAGAGTGGAAGTCAGTAATCGCTAATTGGAATTATCTGCTGAGCGGCGAAGTGCCAACTGCTTACATTCTTAATTAAGGTTTTGTCGCCAGCTGATAGTCGAGTGAGCTACCACGCCGTCGTCCGTGTGTTTCTGTCTTCGAGGTCCCGGGTTCAAGTCCCAGTAAAGCTAGTAAAAAAAAAAGGTCAGATTTTGATCAAATTCTCCAAAATTGTGTTGAAACAGATAACATTCATATATATATATTGAAAACAAAAAAGTTTTTCTCACTAAAACTATTTTTTCGACCGATCGAATCAAACTTGACAGAATTGTGTGGTAGTATATAATATTGATCTGTCCAAAGTTTGGAAGCGATAGCAATGCTATCATAGCATTGAAACCGAAAAAGTTTTTTTCACTAAAACTACTTTTTCAACCGATCGGCAGGTTCCGACAAATGTGCAGCGTATTTGTACCAAAAGACTTCGTGCTTTAAAACTGACGGAGGAGATAGCATAGAAACAGACGGACGGACGGACTTGGCTATATCAATTCAGCTCGTCGTTCTGATCGGAATATATATACTTTATGTGGTCGGAGATGTTTTCCTCTCCAAGGGTATAAAAAGTTTAGTAGGATCTCAAAATCAATCACAGCTTAGAAGGAGAATGCCAAGCTAACTTCGTCTTTGCGGAAGTTTTTATACCCTTGGAAATGTTTTAATACATCAGAGTTTAAGAACGCCAGCATTAAAACAAACAATTTTTCTAAATAAAACCCACTTTTCGACCGATAGTTCGAATAGCTATGACAGCTATAACATATAGTCATCCGATTTTGACTAAAACTTCAAAATCTTTGTAAAAGCGCATAATATTAATAATTGCTGAAGTGAGACACGTTAACATTAAAAACGAAAAAGTTTTTCTCATTAAAACCCACTTTTCGACCGATAGTTCCTATGACTGCTATAAGATATAGTCATCCGATTTTGACCAAAACTTCCAAATCTTTGTAAAAGCACATAATATTAATAACACTGTTCTACAGCGAAAAGTATCCTGAGCATTTTTCACTAATTCCTGTGAGCCTACTCATGCTGATTACGAGTTGGTATGTCAAAGCCATATCTTAGTTTCCGTTTCCAAGATATTCGCGAAAAACTAAAATTCCGACTTCTTGCCGTTCTAGAAATTTTGTAGGCCACACTAAGCATTAATTGTTGATTTTATGAAGCTTATAGGATAGTACATATATCAATGCAATTGAGAAAAATCAAACACACCATATAAGTATTGCCAAATCAAACACACCATATAAGTATTGCCAATGGTGTCGAAATTGGCCTTTAAAGTCAAATTTTACTTGATTTATAGCAATTTTATCAACCTAAACCGTTTGCTACAAGCCATTCTATTTGCCGGACATTTAGTGGCGCCATATGATCATATAGTTCAACATATGCATTCCATGAATGTTGTGATTGTACATTTCAATAAATATTTTGTTGAGCCCATGCTAAATCAAGTTGCCTTTTTAAAACTCCTATAAACAATTGGGGTGGCAATCTAGTTCTCCTCCCATAAATTTAAATCTTGATTTTCGCATATAACGGCCTGTATCTTTGCCTGCGGTCCTGACGAAATTGCCAAAAAATTACCATAATTAGTGCATATGTACAATTTCAATATACCCTCTCCAAGGGTATAAAAAAGTAGGTGGTGGTGATGGGGTAGTGTATTTGGTCGGTCGGTTATTCCCTCCAAATTCGCTGAAATCCGATACAGTACTAAACAGTTTTCAAGGTTATAAGGTATCTGTTATACAACTTCATACTACACCAAGTGTGTGGACGCGAGCACAGCTTGTGAACTGAACGCATACTTCCTCGGCAACATTTATTCAAATGGTATATTAAGTTGTAATCTAAAGACGAAGTGTTTTCTGTTATAGATACTAGATTAAAATGCTGCCAAATGAAACAGAACACAAAAGTGCGGTTGTGTTGGCGAACAAAAGAGCTTTCTCCAGACTACAGACGGTTTACTAGCAATGCATTGTTCTCCGATTCACACAACCATAAGTTCGCCTCGCCTTTGCTTAAACACGAATGACTTCGGGTCGTGTGAACTGTGGATAGCCGCCTCTGTACTATATAGATACCTGAAGGCTGCCAGCCTAGAAAGTAGTGTTAGGTTGTTCACGGGCAAGGACCATCTAATATCTAGACAGTACGTTTGCTCAGTCGCTCTTCGCTGTTAGCTGCGCTGCTACGGCGCTCAGGTTCAATCCTCCCCCTGTCTTGTTCTGTCGCGGGTGTTTTTGTTTGCGCTGAAGCATAGCTAATGGGTGAGAGTGAGACAGGTATCAGTGTTAAAGCAAAGACACTTTATAGTGAAAAACAAAGGCAAATGTGTAAAGCACAAAATATAGAAGAAAAACAAATTGCACACCTATTTTTCTGTCCATGAGTGTAGATGGCCGTGGCTTCTTAAGTGTGTCCAGGTCAGGTTGGCTGATTTCTTAAAAATTTTGATCAGTGAGTGCGGCATTCAACTTAAATCGCTATTTGGCGGTGAGGATCGTGGATCTATGCCAGGGGTCGGCAAAAAACATATTCACATTTTGCCAATGCGCATGTGTGTTTAGCCACTGACAAGAAGCTCATTTTGCTCGGCGGCATTGTTGGCAAAGCCGAGTTGGCTAAGCAAGTTTATACTGGCGCTGTGTCGACGTTGCTACCGCTTACCTGGCTTTACAGCCCCAAAGGGGCCAAGCCAATCTTCTCTCAATGAACAGTAGATACTACATCTATCTATCTACTATCTAGTAAAAACCAGACGGGCGGAATCTGCTTTGACTAGGTCCGCACAGAACCAAAGCATATCACAAACCAAACAAAATCACAAAAATAAATTCCAACATTAGCTTATTTGACTTGAACTCAGCTGCGAATACTTCGATATTCGACGCCAAAAAAGGCAGTTAAAGCCATCAAAAATCTCGTTTCAGTTGTACTAGTTACAAGTGGAAAATCAATAGAAACAAGTAAGAGTGTTGCGGTCGAGTGCCCCGACAGCAAAATACCCTGTTCCAAGTAATGTGGTTCCTATAGCTTTGAATTCCTTTTATTATACACTTGAAAAGTGTATTATAATTTTGCCCAGAAGTTTGCAACGCATAGAAGGAATCATCTCCGACCACATAAAGTATATATATTCTTGATCAGCATGACGAGCTGAGTCGATTAAGCTTTGTCCGTCCGTCTGTCTGTTTCTACGCGAACTAGTCCCTCAGTTTTGGAGCTATCAAGCTAAAACTTTGCACAGAGTCTTCTTTTTACTGCACGCTGCTAATATGTCGGAACCGACCGGATCGGATGACTACTTCTTGTAGCTGCCATACAAATGTTCGTTCGGAAAATGGGTTATAGTGAGAAAAACTGTTTTGTTCTCAATATTACTGCTCTCAAACACGGTCATGGGTAATATTTCATGTTTTTAAGCTGATTTGCTAAGTTTGGTCGAAGTCGCTAACCGTTGTGACAAGCTATTTCAAGTGTATCAAAACTTCGGTACAGACGAAGTCAGCTTTGCCTTTCTCGTTATAATTGGGGAGGCGCACTTGCATATCTTCGGTGTTTTTGCTCGGATCTTGTAGTGGTATACAGAATAGAATATATATTCAATCATTAGGTCCAAACTTAAAAATTTTAGGTCTGACAGTTTTTCGCGGTTAGAAGAAGAAGGAGGAGGAATTTGCCAAAGCCGAAGCAAACTTGATTTGGGTACGACATACACCTACATAAATGCAAAAATTTGTGGCTCTACCTCTTATAGTCTCTGAGATCAACGCGTTCATACAGAGAGAGAGACAGTTTTTCGCTGCTAAAAGATGGAGGAGGTGGAATTTTCCAAATCTGAAACCAACTTGATCTGGGTACAATAAACACCTTCAAACATGCTAAAATTGGTGGCTCCACCTCTTATAGTCTGTGAGATCCACGCGTTTATACAGAGAGAAAGACAGTTTTTCGCTGATAAAAGTTGGAGGAGGAGGAATTTTCCAAATCTAAAACAAACTCGATGTGGGTACAGTATACACCTACATACATGCCAAGGGTATAAAAAGTTCTTCATAAATTTTTTTAAAAAAAAAGCTCACTTTCTATTAGGGTTGTCGAAAATATTATCGATATATCGAAATATCGATATTTTTGCCCATAATGAAGAATATCATTATCGAATATTTTTCGGAGGCGATATATCGTATATCGAATATTTTTTTGGTGATATTTTCCGGGGATATTTTGTTTTAGCCTTCAGTCACAATGTTGCGAATAACTGTTTCTTGTGCTATGAACATGTAAGTCACAATGCTTAAAAGTTGTTTAATTAACTGTAAACTGTGCAAAAAGTTGTAAGGACTATGGCAACTAAACAAACATAAAGGCGCACTTAATCGCAAAGCATGGAGATGCTTGGCTGAAATGCAGCTTATTTTTGAAAACAGTAAAGATTAGCATGATTGCAGCATGACGACTATCGTCAAACAGTGGCAGTCGCCTATAGTCATGCTGCTCACATATTGTTCTCCCTTTAAACACAAGTGTGCGACATCTGAAGACGTAATTTTTGAAGGATCGCTCTTCGCTGATCACAATACTGGCATGCTATCTCAACAATCATCAGGACAGGGAAATAAATTATTGGAGCTGTATTTGAATTTACCGTTGTTGACCCTGGAACGGGACCCTATTAAGTTCTGGATGGCAGAGAAAGACGCATTGCCAGTGCTTTTGACTTGGCATTGTCATATCTTATTACACCGGGAAGCTCCGTGCCATCGTAACGATTGGCATTGGCTATAAAAATTGTGGTTTCTGACACCGGAAGCCGAATGACAGATGAGCATATAACTAAACGCGTCTTTCTAAAATCTTTGTCTAACGATTATTGTTAAAATCAGAAGGCTAAGTTTCGAAGATTTAACTGAATAAGTTATTTTTATGCTTTGTAGTTCGAATGCTCTAGTTTAAAAGATGATAAAATAAAAAAAAGGAAACACTGCTTTCGATCCATAAATTTAAATTCATGAATAAGTTTTCAGAACTTCTTATTGCTATGGAGGATCATTGGGCAGATTGTCCAGCCACCTTGCAGAGCTCTTAAGCAAAAAGAAATTAATTACATTAAATTGGTCAGCAAAAGAAACACGTTCATAAACCATTGCAGAATTTCAGGCTGTGAAGTGGATAAAATGAAATTCCCAAAGCGTTATATGCCGACTTCACAATCAAACCTAAGTCTGAGTGGTCCTTTGAATCTGAATTTGCAATACAAAAATCCGCTGACGAGAAACAGCGATCGTTGTACGGACATACCAATTGCTATTCCAAGTTGTTGTAATTAATCTCTGTTAATTTGTGTTGATAACATTGAATTGTAACTCTCCACTGTAACTCTCTAACCCATATAAATATACATTAAATCTATATTTTTTTTGCGCAGTCAGATTTTAGTTCTTAACACGCGTCAAATGTCGCCTCAATTACCCCAATTGACCTTTTCATTGATAAGATCCGGGCTTTTATTGAAAAATATCGATGTTTTTGACACCAAAACATTTATATCGAAATGATACTTTTTAAATATCGCCGAAAATATCAATATAGATTTTTTTAAATATTCGACAACCCTACTTTCTATGCTTAAAGCAACCAAAGCCAGAAATATAAAAGGTGGCTCTGGCACAATGTAAAATTGTTTAGGGAACGTCTGGTAATTAATTTATTCACTTCTCAGCAAACCCTAAATCGAATTGGTTTTAGAAATAATTCCATCTTTATTTCAAATCCAAAAACAAATTCTTGCTTTTAATCCAGGCACGGAAACACACACATCGGACTGAAAATCAACTGACACCAAACTTATGGCTGATCTTGATAAATATTTCACCTCCGTACATGCAAGTGTGCTCAACAAGCACAGGGTTGATCTTTAAGATTAAGTTGTAAGCCGACTTGCGACTTGCCGTCAGTTCATCATTCAGTCGGATGTGTGTGTGCGCGCCCTGAGTTCCGACCTCTCTCTAGTTTTCTAAAAAAACTAAATAAAGAACTTGAGATTCCATTATAATGCTTGTTTTTATGTAAGTATGTATGCATGATTTTAAGTGTGCGTATGTATATATACATGAGTATGTACGTAATTGAATTTGCGTGTTCTCTTAATATTATATTCAAGGGTTATTCTAAAATAAATAAAAGAATCAGTGCTCTGTTACACACCAATACACCCGGCAAATAGATCAAAAGTGACGATGACAATATGTTGGCTTTATGCGACGACATCAGCCGTATCGTCGCATCATTTATCCCACAGTCCCAGCTCGCGCATCTTGGTTTGGAAATAACGTTCCAAAGAGTTGGCGCAGCGATAGTATTCCGTGTCGGGTGAATTGTAGAAGCGACAATTTGAAAAAATGCGAGCCATATCGGCCATGAACAGGCGTCGCGTTTGATAATATCCCTTCTTTAAACGTTCTCCCATAGTTTTCAGATCCATGGGATATTTGATGTGATCATAGTAGTCAGGGACTTCGGCAGCGGTGACGGGTCGTAGGAAGGGCCAGGCAGTGTTATGTTGACGCACCGATTGCAATACCGAAGCGAAGGATGTGGCCAACTTTTCCGGATCCGAAGATTCTTCCAGGGGACGTGCAGAACGTGCAGGTCGCATTTGTGGCTTCCAGCCGATTTCCCTCAGACCGGGTATCGATTCGACTGGTATGGAGGGAAGTCCCTCCTTGAAACAAGTTAGTCCAGTTCTTACTTTCTGCACCTCGTTGTGTCTCTGCGCGATGAGCTCTTTAAGGATTTCGCTCTGATTGCGAATAACTGAAAAATGGGATAATGAAAATATACGAACTGGAAACAATAAATTGGCTCCTTCAACCCACCTGCTATGAACTGGGTATTCACAATGCTCGGATGCAGCTCGCAGTGCATCAAAGTGGCGCTATCGTATTCTTTGATATAACCCGCATAAACGGGACGAGCCAATTTGATGTCCTTGGAGAATCCCTGCTTCTTAAAATAACCTATAGCATCGCAGTCGGCAAATGTGAGCAGATGTTTAATGCCGCGTTGTATGCTGTAATCCTTCAAGTGATTCATTAAATGGGTGCCATAACCCTTCACTTGTTCAGACATGGTAACGGCACAGAACACGATTTCTGTAAAGCCCTGCGATGGAAACGGTCGGAAACAAATGCCTCCAATTGGCTGGTTCTCCTTGATGAGGGCCAAAGTCTTGTGCTTGGTATCAAATACCAACTGACTTATATACTCTCGCGGCATCTCTGGAAGTTGGTAGGCAAACACCAGCTGTAGGCCAAGCAGCCAAAGAACAGTCTGCTTGTCCACTGGCTTTGTTAGCGAATTACCCACCACATGGAACTCAATCGCACGCTTTTGCTCCTCAGCCTTGACATTTTCATCGCGCGATACGTTGACGGGAAATAAAATTTCTGCTTTATTTGTGGTTTTCGACTCGGACACCGATTTCATCGCACGCATGACCACATCGCTGGGCAGATCATCCATGTTCTCACTGCAATACAGACGAAGGAATTGAGGGTAAGTTGGATGTCTTGTATTCAGATTAAAGCAAGTGAAATTTTGGTTTGCTTGAGATTCACCAGATTAGTTAAACTAAGCCTCCTATGATTATGTCAAAAGTCTATAAAGTGCTTGTCAGGGCTAAAAATGGTGACTAATATGGAAATTAGGGATGGAAACAGATTTTGAAACAAAGCTAAACATGTCTCTAGTACACGATCGTCGCACCGGAATGTTACTGAAGAAATGTTATTAGTGGTATTCCTGAAAGTTTATTTAATTTTAATTTGCTTCATACAATTGACACACGCAGAGCTGTGCAGATAAGTAACCATGAACATTTTTGACCAAGTCAAGCAGTTCTCTAAAAGAACTGTCACACTAAAACGAAAGCAAATCGAAATCAGCTTCGAACGATTTTTCGGGTCTGGCTTTTCAACTGGCTTTTGGCTCTCTTGAAATTTTTTCGAAAGCCAGAGAGAAAGAGCGCTCTAGACTCTAGAGTCTAGAGCCAGCCGCTTTTTTGTACGCATACAGCTACAGCCGACGACTGCAAGTGTGCTCAGCCGACGACTGTAAGTGTGCTCACGTATTCTCAAGCATTACTCACACAAGCAATGGCATTCTACCCTGTAGTGAAATTGTCAACTAGTAACAAAAAGATACTGTCATACACCTAGTTGGAAGACATGTAGAGTTAAGCTGGTAGCAAAATTGCTAAATTCGGGTGAGTTGGGCAACAACAAACATTAGCTTCAATAGAAATGCTCGTTTAAAACACTAATTTGAGGTAGCTGTAATTCAATTGTAATTGAGTTGGTTGCAAACGAATCGGTAATGATGGATGGATGTCGATATACTGTCATAAGGAACACACAAGGGTCAACTGGTATTTATCTGGTTGAAAATGGCTGCTGGAGGGGACAATTCTCTTGCACCTAATCCATCTGTCAATATACTGGTCACAAATGGCTGCTGCCGGGGACAATTGTCACATTCCTATGACATGCCTGTGTAAAATGGACGACTTCAATGTATGGATTTGGACAGGAAGTGCAACCAGTTGCAAGTTTTTAGCGACCGATACATTTCTGTTTGTAAACTAGACACTTTCCCTGCATGGTATTTTTAGATTTTTACGCTCTCAACTTTGTGTGATCACCAAAAAAATAGCTGCATTGTGCAAAACCAATATATGGCCGTTCAGCATCTTAGAGATTATATTGATCTTTGGTCCGGCAGATGATTTTTGATGTATGCTAGTGAACAAGGCCAATGTTTTCAACTCGGAAACTCATAAGCAAAACTTTAATATATTGACAAAAAAAATTTTTTATTCTATCTATTTAAAAATCGCACATCTACGAAGAAAATAAGATATTGATAAAGAAAATCTATGGAAAAATATTAAAGCTGGGACCTATTGAGTGCCCCATAAAAAATTTTTGAAATCCATTTTCGAGATCAGCATTCCAAACTACACTTAACGTGAAAGCCAAGCTAAATTCGTCTGTGTCGAAGCTTTAATGCACTATAAAAAGCTTGTCTCAACGGTTAGAGACTTCGACCAAACTTCGCCGGAAACCTATTGTAGGGAATCGGTTAAATTTCTTAAATTCACAATTATTATTATCAGAACGCTTTAACTCTTAGAATACGTCAATGAACTAAACCGAACCAGATAATGATTTTTACCGATTCGCTTAAATTCACCAAAAATAGAGTGAACATGTTTTACAGATCTAAAAACATGTTCATTTTTTAAAATTTTCAAAATTTTATGTTGCATATTCCGTGAACCGACCCTTGCACATCACAATGGATTCGCCAGACCAAATCTTCTGCAGTATTTTACAGATTCGCAGCGACGAAACGAATATGTTGTAAACCAAACCAAGTGATCTAAGACCTCATTTAATCTAATAATGATAATAATCTGTAACCATCCAAACAAGAACTAAGGCAGACCTAAAAAACTGTCTATTAGGGGTATCCTGATATCGTGCATATCTCTATATATCAGATGATGCTTTATCTAGACATCAGATGATGCTGGAAGCGTCTTATCCTTTAATAGCGACCGCTACAGGCTTTTATGGCTGCAAATTGACCCTATTAATGTGGATTACATTTGGTCTCAACAGGATGGCGCCACATGCCATGCAAGCCGATTAACATACGATCTCTTGCGATCTAGCATATAGCTTCCTTAGGAATGATCGGTCGAACAAATAGTTTTAGTGAGAAAAACTGTTTTGTTTTCAATGGTAGCGTCTTTGTACGTTCCAGTTATGAATATTATCTGTTTCAACCCAATTTTGGAGAGTTTGATCGAAATCGGATGAATATATCGGGTCCGGAACTCTACTGCGGCATAGGCCAACACACAACACAAGGGCTTCTAAGAAAGGAAGTACATACGCTTAGAACAGCCTCCTGGGTAAACACCAGGGGGATGAGACAAGCTAAGGCATTAAGAGTGAACCACAAACTCAAAAGGTTCCAAAAGCAAGCAATCAAACCGTAAACAGAGCCGATCACCGAAAAAAAAAACGATTCAAACTCGTAAGCAGAACCGGAACCGAAACCGATATTTGAAATTTTTTGCATACCGGTATTCGATAACCAATATTCCAAAAGGAACCTACACGTTGTACCGGTACAGTTTCGGTTCTGAGCACCAACTAGACTGCAAAGCTGGTACTTAGTTTTGGGGGACTTTAAACTTTAAAGTAACTTGGTTAAATCGTATCGATTCAAAAAAAGAGTCTGCCTTGTCAAATCTTTTGTATTGTGATATAGAAAAATGCGAAACCAGTCTCTATAAAAATGTTGCACCCTATATTCTTAAATCCTCATTATAATGATAGTTATCATAGGTATGATAATTATTGTAATCTTTGAACAAAAAGCTCTGCCCAAGGTTGCAAACATTTGAAATTCTGAAGGTTCGGTCTGAGGGTAATAGGTTCGCTTCTCAAACCGTTTCCTTTACTAACAACCTTAAGTTTATGTTTCGAAACTTGGTTCATGAATTCTGATTTCGTTGAGATTTTTTTTTTGATAAAACGAGAAGGCCAAGCTAACTTCGTCTTTGCCGAAGTTTTTATACCCTTGCAAATGTTTTAATACATCAGAGTTTAAGAACGCCCGCATAAAAACAAACAATTTTTCTAAATAAAACCCACTTTTCGACCGCTAGTTCCTATGACAGCTATAAGATATAGTCACCCGATTTTGACCAAAACTTCCAAATCTGTATAAAAGCGTTTAATATTAATAATCGGTGTTGTGAGACACGTTAACATTAAAAACAAAAAAGTTTTTCTCCTTAAAACCCACTTTTCGACCGATAGTTCCTATGACAGCTATAAGATATAGTCATCCGATTTAGACCAATACTTCCAAATCTGTATAAAAGCGTTTAATATTAATAATCGCTGATGTGAGACACGTTAACATTAAAAACAAAAAAATTTTTCTCATTAAAACCCATTTTTCGACTGATAGTTCCCATGGCAGCTATAAGATATAGTCATCCGATTTTGACAAAAACTTCCCAATTTATGTGAAAGTGTAAAGTATTAATAATTGCTGAAGTGGGAGCCGTTAACATTAAAAACAAAAAAGTTTTTCTCACAAAGACCCACTTTTCAACCGATAGTTCCCATGGCAGCTATAAGATATAGTCATCCGATCCGGTCGGTTTCGACATATTAGCAGTGTGCAGTAAAAAGATGACTCTGTGCAAAATTTCAGCTCGATAGCTTTAAAACTGAGAGACTAGTTCGCGTAGAAACAGACAGACGGACAGACAGACGGACGCACAAAGCTCAATCGACTCAGCTCGTCGTCCTGATCAAGAATATATATAGTTTATAGGGTCGGAAATGAATATTTCTATGCGTTGCAAACTTCTGGGCAAAATTATAATACCCTTTGCAAGGGTATAAAAATAAAACATGTTATTAGTAAGGAAGCTTTCAGCTAACGAAGCTATTAGTAATCATTCATTACCAGGGCTTATTAATGTGGTTGAACTTTCAAATGAAGAGCATGCCGCACCTTCTACATATATCAATAAACGAATTTGATTTGCCATTTAACAACTTGACTATATTTCCTTCAAGAAGTCGTAATTAGCAGTTTGGATATCATTTTGAAAAGATAATGCTGCGATTCAGCACTATAAAATAATTTGTAAATGATCAAAATATTGTGATAATTTTAGAAGCTCTGAAAAAACTGACTAAAGATAATCTTGGAACCGAATCTTTTTCAAACAGAAGAGAAGGAAGAAAGGCGAAAGCGAGGTTCGGGTCCAGGTTCGGGAGGTTTAAAATTTAATGGTATCAAACACCGTAATATTTTTCTAATAAACAAAATAAAGAAGATTTAAACTAGACAAAGTTTCCACATTTGTCTTTGAGAAGGGCAAGTAGGAGTAGAACCTTTATTTTTTGAAGTGAATTATGGTATCGCAAAAAACCCAAACCTATGATCCATCTTTCATTATATTTTAATGGTCCATATCCGTACCGGTAAACCGAAATAAAAATCAAAGTACCGGTACGGGACCGAATGCCGAAATAATATCAGAACCGGAACGTACCAGAACCGGAACCTAATAGATTCGGTTTGATTCCCTGTCTAAAAGTTAAGCCAACAAGGAAAGAATGCCCTCCGGATTCTGATGAAGTTGGGAATAACAAACACCCAACTATGCAGATATCGGTGGCCGTCTGTGGCCCAGTGGTTAGTGTGCTGGACTGCTGGGCGGGAGGTCGTGGGTTCGATCCCGGCTCTGAACATCTAATAATAAAAGTTTTTTGCTTTCTTTAGAAACTAGCTTTTACACATACGGTCACCTTCACCAGCTTAGTGGCGCCAGCTGTGAAGTAACTAGCCATGAAAAAGCAATTTCTCAAACTTTGCCGTTCGGATCCGGCGTTAAACTGTAGGTCCCTTTCTCTTGTGCGAAAAATTTAAAGCACACACGCCAAGAGATTGAGAGAAGCTTGGATTGGCCCCGTTGAGGAGCTGTATAGTCAGTTTTACCTTTACCTAACTATGCAGATATTGTAAAGAGAAAGAGGAGTCCTCTGAGCATATACTATACTAGCACACTGCGATACTCTAGCGAGGGGCAGAATCAGTGGATTTTGGAAACACATTTTACACCCAATCAATATTAGTTACCTACAAACCACGAAAATTATGACCTGTGTACAGGAAATAGGGTTGCTATGAGAGTTGAAAACTCAGTAGGGGAAGAATAACCCAGGTTTTAGCCGCGGGGCGCTATATTTCCCCAACAATCAATTTTAAAAAAATGTGCACAAACCTCGAAACCTAAAGTCAGCAGCTATCCGCTGTATAATAAGTAGCAACCCATGCAGGGGGGCTGAGATTTTCCATTGCACGAGATACTAATTATGATGCAAAACCGATCTAAGAGCGCAGGTGTGATTTCACCTTTAACGATTTCATGTGAACTATGATAATAGGAATGTAAATTCTATGCCACTGAGGCTTAACCAGACATCGATCGACATAGATCAATTAATTTACACTAGAGCAAACTATTAATCTTGTTATAGGAGAAGGTGGGTCTTTCACATTCGATAACAAAGTTAGCTGAAACCTCTGATGTCAATGCGATTTCAAGTTTTTATGGTTGGTTGTGAAATTTATACCCCACTCACACTCAGGTTTCGAGAAAGTGAAAAATGTTTCGTAAAGCAATTGCTTTGTTTGACTTGGCAGATCAAATTGTGAAATTAAAACTCTTGCTCGCTATGAGGATAGCATTTCGCCTATTTAAAACCATAATATAGCTCAGGACTCAAGCTATACGACTCAAGCCTCCTTCCAGGAAACGCAGCTAACTCAACTTAATTCTCAAAGATTTAGATTGCTCATCGTTTTCAATATTACTCATTAATTTAAACTGATTAAAACCATCATAAATACTTCACTTTAGGTGAATTACCTAACTTGCTGACCCCATGACTTTCCCTAATTGTGACATTTGCCTAAAATGGTGAAATCTGAATAATATAACAACGTAAAAAACATAAAAAATGCAACCTGCTGCAGCGTTCCAGTACATCCTTTTTTGCTCTCTTATGCAGTGGTTCGCCACCCACATTTGAGCGCTTGTTGTTGCCCACTGAAGCAGAGCCGGCGACTCCTGCCGCAGCACCCGCAGCATTAGCAGTTGCTGTGTTGGCCACTTCCTGATGTTGGTGCCGTTTCCTCTGTTGAATGACAAACGAGTTTGGTGGCCTGTAGTTTGGGTCCCAGATGGGTGAGTCGTCTTTTAGTAGCTCGGCCCTTAAGGCCTCTAGGAACTTGGGCATTTGCGTAATGATCGATCTTTTGTCCTCGGGAAAGCGATCGCGCTCCGAAATGCATTTCTTCTTCAATTGCTGCGACATGTATTGAAATACCGTACGCAAAAGCGTACGTCCGAACACAAGCGATGTCTCAAATTGTCGCAAGGAGTTGCAAAAGGCGGGTACATGGCAAAAAACCAACCAACGGGTGTAGTTAATCTTGTAGTTGGAAGCGTCTTCGTGGGTCAGATCGCCACGTCGGGCGGAGGGCGACTCAAAGTTGTAGTGGTTCAGAAAGTTGAGAAACGTCTTGGCCACCTCAGTCATTGTTTGGAGTTCAGTCGGGCTCAAGTGGTTGTACTTGTAGAAGACCAGAGATAAGACGGCCTTCGTAATGCTGGGCGACTCGAATGGCGGATCTCCGAGGGGACCGCGTATGACGGCCTGTTGACGGGTCAGAACGCATTGACGCAGCAGCCGGAACAGATACAAGTACACCTTCTTGGTATCCTCATCCTCCACACGCTGCATGGACATGAACAGGTTCTCCATATCGATAATGGCTCCCAACAACTCATCCATACTCGTGCTGGAGATGCCATCCAGGTGGGCGATGTGGGTGCGCAGCGAATGTCGACAGCTGGTGTTGCGACACTCCTCGCTGAACTCCGGACAGTACGACGATTCGACATCCCGATGCCTGTTCTCCTGCGGCGTCTTCCAACCAGTGCACCGACATCCTTCCGATTGACAGGCGGAGTACATGGACAATTTGGCCAGTTTCTGGGGCACAGGCAGATTGAATACCTTTTGCTTTCGCTGTTGAATGCGCTGCAAGCTATTCTGCCGAGTGCCTTCCTGGGCGGGTGGTACAGCGCCTCCAGCACCCGCACCTACATTCCCTTGGGTTGCAGCAGCAGCAGCAGCAGAGGATGCTGCTGATGCGCCATTCGCAGATTGCTGCTGCTGTTGGCCTGCAGCATTTCCACTATTGCTACCATCGATGGGTTGACTTTTTAGCGTTATTGACGGACCACCAGACATTCCAGTTGTCTTTGTGTTTTTGGTTTGGGATCAGAAATGCGTTGTGGATTTCTTATGTATGTATGTATTGCTGCGTATGTATATGTATGGTTGATTTCAATTTCACAAGCTGTGAAAATGCCGACGAGGGCTACGGAGAACAGTGCAAACGATATTTGCGCTCACAGGGATGGCAAACAGTTGTTAAATCATTTGATTTGGAAATAAATTAAATATTCTAGTTTAAAACATTTTCCCATGGCGATTTATATTCAAATTTGTAAGTCATTATTTCTTAAACTTAAAGATGCTTCTGTGAACTCAATTCTAGCCGTTTTTCGCCTCTTTTGATTTGGTTTACGCTATTTGCTAGAGATGTGCCTATGTTGTGGGTGTGAACGATCGTGAGTTTAAAAATATGTATAAATTATGATAAAACATAATTATTGAATTCATTTGATTTATTGCTTAAGCCCTGTACGGAGAACGACGAAAAATTCATTTTGATACAGTATTTCACATAAATAGAAAAACTGTTAGAAAGCACATGAGCATCAAAGCAAAGCCAAGGTGTTTCTAATTATATGAAATACTGTATCGATACAAATTTTTCGTCGTTCTCCGTACGGGGCTTTAAAGATAACTTTTAAATTGAAAAGAATTAGTAAATAGAGCCCTGCATGAATGGAGTCAAAGGGCCCTTTGATTCATGTCTTAAAAAAATGGTTCAAGTAAATCAAGTCAACAATTTTTTTAGTTCAAACTAGTCAGCTCAAATTTCCAGTCACTCCAAACAGATCAAACTCCAAACAGATAAAGCTCAAATAGATCAAGCTCCAAACAGATCAAGCTCCAGTGGTTCTATATTTTATTTTTTTTATTTCTATTTTTTTACAAATTCGCAATTTGCTATGCTCCGGTCCTTCCTCGAAGGATTCATTGGCGAGCTGAGGGTCAACCGCTCAATTATCTGCCGCATTAGAGTGGGTATGATCCAAGGAAGAGTAATTGAACTAGTACTGTGAACCGCGGTGTTTCCGGTGCAGACGCCCAAAACACTTAGCTACCGGCCGTGATGGACCTAATATATCTGCCTCTGGGGCACTGCCTGTCACATCCATCAAACGGTTGAGACGGTGCAGAGCAACATATTCGCATAATGCTCGCTGCCCCCTGGTATATCCGTAACTCCACCCTTTAGAGAGACTTTGGCACTCCCCCAGTTTGCTCTCATCTCAATCATCAAACCAGCAGATGTAGAGAACGATTGCAGGCCGACACAAGTCTGTTATAATAAAAGCGCACACAAGTATAATTAAAGATGCGTTGTTATTTTTTTAAATTATCGTTTATGAACATTATTTTCTTCACCATATCATCGTTCGATGTAATTTCTGTGATATAAGGTTTCCAGCTAGAGAAAAGACTTTCTCTGATGAGGCACTGCTTGCAGGAGTGGCCAAAATTGTTCAGCTTGCTTTGTACAGAAGGGGAAACTGGTCTTTATGGTTTTCCCACCATTTAAACGGACCAAAGTCTTAACTAAATCGGCTCATACTGCTCGTATATGCTTTTATTTCCCGATTAATTATGTCCTGTTTAGTTTCGTGTGAAAAAGATCGTTCGAAGTAGTCAAATGCACCATTTCCAGTTGTGGGATGGCTTTCCTTATCCAATATTTTTCCAAAGATTTCCCACACTTTGCCTCTTCTACGCTTTGGGCTAATGCCGAACTCTCCAGAAATAAGCTTCTTTTAAATATCTTCTTGGGTTGATATTAAAGCCTCCGTGGAACATGATGAAGACTATTTATGAATTAAGATAAAACATTTACTTTAGTTTATTCTTATTTGAAAACTTTTACCTAATCTAAAACGTTCTAAATATTAAACACACATGTACTTACTGATTGGTCTCCTGCAGTTTCATAATTTTGATCCATTTCTTTTCAATAATTTTTGAATTAACAACTAAATTGAAGAAAATTAATTTTGTTTAAATTTGGTCAGAAATGAATGACAATTAGGCTCTGAGCTATTTGATCTATTCATTAAACCCGTTGAGCTATTTGAGTTAAGCATAATTGATCTAGTTGCTTTGTTGAGCTGATCTGAGCTTAATCATTTCAAATAGATCAAACAGCTGATGTCATGAGCAATAATTTAATGAATCAATAATTTTGTGAGCTATGAGTAGAAGTTCATAGATAGTTGAAATCAGTAACAAAGTCAAGGGGAACTTTGATTCGATTCATGCAGGTCTCTATTAGTAAATTCGTGTGAAGAATAGCATGAAATTTGAAGTGCCCTATGTATAATCGTGTGAAAAAAGCCTAAGACACATCAGACATAACAATCTACTAGGCCAGCATTTCCCCATGAAATTCTATGAATTTAACAAGCTATTTAAATTGAAAACAGTACAAAAAGCGCGACTATTAGACTTTAATGAACAGTGTGAAGGCAGCCTGAAAATAACAAAGTCCTTTTGAAAATGGTACTATTTAGTGTACCAGCTATATACCAGACTACGCTGCTTTACATATTTTTGTAATTTCACTTCAATTTTTTCACACAATTGTGCCCGAGACTGATCACATCGTGAGTGGATTCTGGTCACGCGCTTATCTCTGCTGAACACAGACGGGTGAACTAGGTCATATGAACCGCACACATTCAAATTAATATTTATTTATTTACACATTTTTTTTTAGCAATGGAGGTGGACGGTGATGACGATGTGGAGGATCAGCTTGATAATTTTTTTATACGAAAACCATCGGCAGCTCCGGTACCTAAATTAAAGGGCACGAGTGTAAAAAATAAACAAGGCCGGAAAGTTCATGACAACATTCCATTGCTTCTGGCGGACATACAGAGGACTACAGAGGACCCAGAGCAGGAGAAAGTATTTACCATTACCAAAGATAACGGCAGAGTATGGAACTTTGAAAGCTGCATAGTCTACGCCTTTGTGGCCGGCCGAGGTGTGCACAATAAATCCTTTCACAAATACATCATTGATGACGGCACCGGGTCCATGGAAGTGAGCATTGCCGTCCAGCCGAACAAAAAGAAGATCATTGCATCCCTTCACAACGAAGTGACATCGGCGACAGCAAGGAATCAGGATGATGAGCAGTTATCTGGCAGCATGATACGACTCTTGGGTAGAGCCATGGAATACTTGGATGGTTCTGCGATAGCACCTGGCCATAACATTTTTCTCCAGGCGCGTCCGAATTTCTTTCGGGGAAAGATTGGTCTCGATGCATTTTCCTTTTGCCTGGACAGGACGCGGTCGCGTAAGCTGGAGATAGCATTCGCCGACCATTTAATGGAATGGTATAAAGACTGAATCGGTTTATGTTGAATTTTTTTTACTCGCAATAAAAAATCAAATTTTAAATGAATATTTTGTAGCTTAAGTGGTCTTTGCTCGAATGGCGGCACGCTTGCCGGTGACAGCCTGGAAACCTGATTTAATGCTGGCCACAGAGCACCGGGAGCCGCAGGACTCGCACTGTAGGAAAAACAGGCGCGTGTCTTTCTGCAATATTGTCTCTGGGGAGCGGCAGGTGTGGCAGGTGACGTATTCCTTGATGTAGCGACGCAGTACATTTTCGATTTGCTTGGGCTGGAAGCGACCCTTGATGATCAGCTGCTGGTTGCCGTCCATCGAGCCGCTTGTGCCCAACTCGGCCAACAAAAAGTCCAGTAAATGCTTGGGCAGACGATGCAATGTTTTCGCAATATCCATAAAGTTGGCAAACGAGGTTTTCTTTGTTCCAACACGCAGCACTTGGGGCGGACGCATCACGAATTTGGGTTTGCGACCGGCAGCCATGTCGGGGTTCTTGTCCATAATGATTTCAAAGACGCGTTTAAGCAGCTCGTCATATGTGTAATCGCGATCGGAACCAGCCCAGGTGGAGCTATTGTTCTCCACTGTAAAGGAAAAAAAACCAACATTTAATCACAGACGGTCTCCACATTCATTCTCGCTCAAACACTTACTATTCTCCTTGTCGTCATTCTTGTCATCTTCCACTTTGTCTGCTAAAAACTCATCCAAATCCTTCTTCCTGGTCTTCTTCTTCTTTTTCGCCATGGAGAAGTCCATGTCCAAGTTGATTTCTTCCTCCTCTGGCTCCTCGTTAGCCGCAATGCCCGCATTTACATCATCCCCACCTTCTTGTGGCAGCGCACCCTCCAGCTCGTCCAGGTTAAACGGCTTCTTCTTTTTCTTCTTCTTCTTTCCAAAGCTCTCCAAATCCAAATTATCCTCTAATTCGGCCGCTCCTGAGTCGGCTACGGCCTCATCCAAGGCATCCTCCTTCTTTACCCCATCATCGAGACCCAATGCGGCATCCAAATCGAAGGTGGTCTTCTTTTTCTTCTTCTTTTTCAGCAAAGTGGGATCAAAACCCTGGGAAACAAAAGTGGGACACATAACCTCAACAATCAACATGGCACTCCCACAAAATGTGCTCCTTGGCTTTTGGTTCGGTCAAAACTTACGTCTTCCCCTTCCATGGTGCAATTGCTGTTTAAGAGCTTGTTAACTTGTAAATTAATTTCAATTTAGATAGAATTAAATAGCAAGAAATTGCATCAGAAAACTAAACGGTGACAGCAGGGCAATCTACGCCAGTGTGACCGCAATATGTTAATGGCCAAATACTCAATACAACAAAAAATACTTGAAAGTAGCAGTCAATATGGTGTGATTGTGCCCTGTTTGGAAATAGTATGTAAAATATAGTATTTCCAATGATACAACTATGACAGGTATGGCGCTCACTGTGATTGTAAAGGTTGTGTGCCTACGATTTTTTTTGTTTTGCCGACGGGATTTCTATTTTATTTATAGTTGGGGAAAATGTCGAGCAAATAATGTTGCGTATGTCGATGTAAGGCAGTGTTCCCCAAGCAGAGAGCGCGAAAACGTGACTGTGTCTCTCTCTAACACACAATGAAGGTTGACTTTGGCCAGCTATTCGGTAAGAATTGGAAAGTAAGTTCCTGCCCCCGGGGCTATCGTTGGGGAACTCTGATGTAACGCAGCGCTGGGCATGAAATTTGAGTTTAGGAGCAGCCCTACAACAACAAAAGAAAAAATAACCGTTATCAGCGAGTCTGGATCGCCCAAAATGCTCTGCGATTGGCCATACTGGAACTACCTACCCCGCTACTTCCTACATGGGTACTTACTAGAGTGACCCTATGGTAAGCGAACACCGAACCACCCAAAAAAACCAAATATTTATGCCCTGTATATTCTGTAACCCACCGCGAACCATGCATGGGTACTTCCCTGAGTAACTCTGTGGCAAACGAGCGCCGAACCAGTGTACGAAAAAAACAGTGAAATGCAAAGCACATAGCGTAAGCAAAATTTTGGTTCTTTCTTTCGTCCACGCATAATTCGTTAAATAACAAAAACAATTGAAGTGCAAGCATCGTTATTTTGTCTTTTAGTTTGCACGCGTTCTGTGCATGGCTGGAACATTCATAGCTTTTTCTGTGAATTGTGAAATAAAGTGTTAAACAAACAATCAAAGAAGTGATTAAAATAAAAATTATAATTATTTGCAAGGTAAGACAACATTAATTGAACTTTTAAATAAAAAATGTATGAAACCGATGTATTAGAAGGCTCAAAAGAGAACGTAAACAAGCATACATACAAATTAAATCGTGTGCGGCAAACGAAATGGTGACTGAAAGTGAAAATTTATTTTGTGAACGCATTGAAAGTGAAATAGAAGATCTAAAGGATATAGTTATTATTAACAATGACAGTGAAAATAATTTAGAATCGGAAAAGCAAAATAGATTGAATGAAGATTTAAAAAATTGGTTTTAAAGGCATAGACCAACTCGTGAATGCGCTATGGACTTAGTAAATGTTTTGAAAAACAAAAAAAAATAATTTGGACGCCGCGGCGCGCCGTTTTGTTTACAACGTTTAAATTATTTCCATTAACATAAATACTAATTAAAAACTGATAGATTTTATTTTAATTTTTCTTGTTTTCAGATGTAACAAATTTGGTCGAGGGCACTTGGTCAACTGAGGACCAAATACGAAAAGCCTTGCAGCTACAAAAGAAACTGCATTTTAAAAATAACAACTTCAGAAAGAGAGAGAAAAACAACAACAATTTACAATAAAAAAACACACAAATGAATACAAAATTTAATTTTTAAATTAAAGCTGTTTTATTTATTTACTTCTCGGTACCTACATAAGTATCCCTATCATAGGCAGCTATGTAACTATCCATATTATAGGTTATGGAAACCTACATAAGTACCCCTATCATGGGCACCCATGTAACTACCCATATTATGGGTACCAATTTAAGTACCCTTTTTAGCCACCCTAATATGGGGACCCATTTCACTAGCTCTACAGTAAACGATGTGGTGGCGATTGACCCTATTTGCGGACATTTCATACAAAATACGAAATGAAGAAACGCATTGCATAGGGTTGGTAAAGTAAGTAGAGGTGGTTTCCTAGTAAGTACTTATTTCAACAGCCACGAACTACTTCCCCAGTACTGCCGGGACGTTTATGCTATGCTCATTTCGCAAAATTATTTCATGAAAAGAGTCCGTTAGTGCGTGCATAAACACCATTTCACGAATTGTCGTCAATTCATGAAATGACGAACTTAATGCGTAGGTGTTGCCATAACTTTTGTTTTCTCATATGTGTGCTGGTCATTTTGTGAATTGACATAAGCTGCCTAAACAGAAACTTTGATTTTGCAAATTGAAGAAATCGTGAATAAGTAGTATTTGTTGTTATTCACAATTTGAAGCGAGTCACAATTATGACGCAGTTTATTCTGAGACTGACTGAATGTAAATGCAAATGAGCAATGTAAGTAAGGGCTTGGTTACCGCTGATGTAAAGTATCGTACGTAAAGTACGTGCTCCAAAAGTTGAGGAAAGAAAAAAAGAAACCGGTGTTTTACTTGCACATAAAGCGCCACTCCGTAAGAAGCGTTCCTGTTTAAGGAACATAATGCGACTGATTAATTCAATTGCAAAATCGAACTTTACACTTTTCAATTCTAAATGCTATAAGAAATATCTTGCCCGTTGGTCTTCTTCATTACCTTTTTCTTTTTTCTGGGCGACCAAAAGGCTAACGATGACTCCACAGCCGATGACCTATTCGCGGACTTCTTCCAATCAACTTATTCCTTTGCCCGCTTTACCAATACTTCCTATCCTTATAGCATTTCCTCTTCTAACTCGATCTGTGCTCCCTCAATTACTGAAAGCGCCCTACTTTCATTTTTGAAATCACTAAAATCTTCATACTCCCCAGGGCCTGACAACATTCCTAGTTGTGTGCTCAAAGAGTGCTGCGTTTCTTTATGCAATCCTTTGCTTAAGCTTTTTAATCTATCGCTAGAATCTACTGTCTTTCCGAATCACTGTCTGTACCCACAGATTTGGAAAATTCCACCTCCTCCATCTTTTAGCAGCGAAAAACTGTCTCTCTCTCTGTATGAACGCGTTGATCTCAGAGACTATAAGAGGTAGAGCCACAAATTTTCAGTAAAGCATTTGATTCTGTAAACCACGATCTTCTCCTCTTTTATCTTGATAGTTTAGGATTTCCTTCCTCTTTTCTGCTTTGGATTTCGTCCTATTTAAAAGTTCTGCTTCGCTCTAATACGCCAAAGCCTCTCTTTGTCACTTCTGGTGTGCCACAAGGCAGTCACCTCGGACTATTGCTTTTTACTCTTTTTATACCCTGTTCTCATTAAAAATGAGAAAAAGGGGATCATGAAGTTGTGCAAATGTATGTAACAGCCAGAAGGAAGCACCTCCGACCCCATAAAGTATATATATTCTTGATCAGCATCAACAGCCGAGTCGATTAAGCCATGTCCGTCTGTCTGTCTGTATGAACGCGTCGATCTCAGAGACTGTAACAGATAGAGCCACAATTTTTGGCATGTATGTAGGTGTATACTGTACCCACATCGAGTTTGTTTTAGATTTGGAAAATTCCTCCTCCTCCATCTTTTATCAGCGAAAAACTGTCTTTCTATCTGTATAAACGCGTGGATCTCACAGACTATAAGAGGTGGAGCCACCAATTTTTGCATGTTTGAAGGTGTATACTGTACCCAGATCAAGTTGGTTTCAGATTTGGAAAATTCCACCTCCTCCATCTTTTAGCAGCGAAAAACTGTCTCTCTCTCTGTATGAACGCGTTAATCTCAGAGACTATAAGAGGTAGAGCCACAAATTTTTGCGTGTATGTTGATGTATACTGTACCCAGATCAAGTTTGCTCCAGATTTGGCAAATTCCTCCTCCTCCTTCTTCTAACCGCGAAAAACTGCCAGAGCTACAATTTATAAGCTTGAACCTAGTGACTTAATATATTATATATTCAGTAAGGCCCAATATCTGTCTATTCTGTATACACTATAAGATCCGAGAAAACTAGTCGCCCCCTATTATTTTAAAAAAAGTTCAAAGCTATAGGAACCACATTACTTGGAACAGGGTATTTTGCTATCGGTCTGTTAGGGTTAATTATATTTTAGAATTTTTTGTAATTATTTACAGCCGATATAAGACGTAACTCTGAAATCAATGACCAAAATGCGCTTGTTTTTAGCGATAGCATGCCTATCGATATAAAATTACTGTAGGTGGGGCAGTATCACTCCAAATTGGCTATACCACATCACTCGAGTTCAGCAGAAGGATCAGTGCAAATTTATATTTGATCAGGGAGCAAGTTGTTCTGCTGAACAAGGCCTATGGTTCCGATCACTAATAATTTGATTGAATAATGCCGAGAAGTTCGCCAAGTTCGCCAAAAATTCATACAAATTTGTCGAATTACACAGGTTTACAAATAATTAAACTTTTTCTTATCCTCTACAATTTGATGTCGCTCTTTATGTAAAATCAGGCGCTGAATCCGAATATGGAGCTTGAAAATTTCTCAGTAGAACAGATTTCGAGATAATCCCAAATTACCGTTTTTTGAAAAAGGACCTCTCACTAAATTTCAAATATCTCAATTATGAAATAACTTATGAATAGTTTTGTACAACAAATTAAAGCTAATAAAATTATCTTTCAATCGTTCATACATCATTTTATTGTCAAATTTGCTGCTAATTACAAAGATATCGAGAATTTTGTTTAATTTTTATCGAAAATTTACACCGTTATTTTCACCAAGAAAAATTTTTTTTAAATTTCTTTCTCTCTGGGTCCATTTTATTCCGCCGTTTGTGTGCACAGTTTTTGAATTTGTTGAAAAGCTTTTAGAGCTCAGCACAGACACTAGTTAATCCGTTGTATAATGATTTTGGTCCGATTCCTAGGTAACTGTAAAGCATGATTCATCTAAATCAGCCGATGACTTAGAAAACTATAAAGAACACGCGGTAGAGCGAAATCCCTTCTGCCAAAGTGGACATTTTTCCAAAATTTTTTTTATGATATGTAGCATCTAGTTTTTCATGTTCAACACAATCACAAACACATTCAAGGTGATAGGAAACCACATTCCAATTTCCTGATGAAAGTATATCCGGAACAGTCTTGATAGCACCATGACACAAAATTGTTTATTTTTGGAAAATTGTTTGAAATGTGGTTTATTTGATTTGGAGTTCCATTTAGGGCAATCGATGGGAATTACAAAATCCCACAGTCTAGTCCTTCTTTAAAAAACATTAACACGGAAAAGTCCACTGATTTGACTTGGTCTCTGTAGTATTGTGATGGATCCATGTTTCATTCATGGCTACGAAACTGCTAAAGAATCTTTTGGATTGCGGTGTAATATTGCCAAACTCTTTTTTGTGATGTAAAATGGGTGTCGCTCCATTGACTTACTCTTCAAATTATCATAGACCTTAACTTCCTCGATTGTTGTGTTGATTAAAGTAGGTAAAAATGTTTGTTGGGTCTTATAATGGATCCGTTACTTTCAGGTACTTCAAACCATATCATGCCATAGAGATTTGTGAAAACAGATTGCAATTTCTATAATTATCCAATAAATACAATTGTTAAGTAAATAGCAAAACAAAAAAATAGTTAAAGTCAGGTTCGAAGTGAAACTCTGTTTCTGAAGACAGTGCGGACAGTTATTGCATAAATACAGCATTTTACATAGAGTTGAGCCAATAAAGCTATCAATATTTTCCCTTTGAGTAAATGAAATTCGACTTAGGCTTAAGACCAGGAGCGGTTTAAATGCAACATTCTTGTTGATTCAATTGAGGCAATTTTCTAGTTAAGTATTTATAGATGGGCATTGCTGGGTGGTGTAAGCTCCGGCCCGACTCCGCCAGCCAGTCGCTGAACTAATAATCCAATCTCGTGGGCCAAGTTGAGTGTATCCTGAAATGGACGATACAGAAATCAAATGTAAAACTCGTGCAGTTCTTTAGAATTCAGACTTACCTCTTTAGTAGCAGCCTCGGCATATACTCGCACTATATCCTCTGTACCAGAGGGACGCACAAAAGCTCGTCCTCGTTTATAATTTGACACCGCCTTATTAATCTCAGTCTGCAGTCCCTCCGGTTTCGTGCAAACTCGTTCCGCATCTGTCGTTTCAATGACATTTCTATCCTGCACCTTGACTTTTAACTGTTGATTGGGCAGGTCGTTGTAGGTAGATATCCAGTCTTTCACATCCCAGCCTTTGTCGTTTAAGATCGTCTCCACGAGCAGCATGTCGGAGATGGCATCTCCAACGGTTTCGTTAATGAGATCGATGACAAGCAGCAAGTTCTTGGCCTCAGCCTTGGATTTGGCTGCCTCAGCAATTGTGGCCTTGGCATGATCACTAAAGACAACTGTGCCATGACCGTTGGCCTCGAAATATACACCAATGTCATATTCCAGAGCCTTGTGATGCAAATGCTTTACCCCAGTGGGAACACAAGAAACTGGCACTTTTAGCTCGTTGACTATATAATCCGTCGACGCTCCGTTGGCATAGGCGGTCTGCACCAGGCCCAAACGCAAATCGATGTCGCTGCGTCTGACCAAGTCCATGAGGTAGCCGGCTATCAAGGTGGCAATACGGTCACCATCGAGTAGTTGAAACTCTCCCTTGTCGTTGCTAAAGAAATAAACGACGCGATCAGCATCCCCATCCACACTAGCACAGCGAGTGAATGGTTCCACTTCTGGCATAGATTTGGGCGGCCGTTGTTGTACCTTGACATAATCTGCTCCACAATCCTCGTTAATTTTGCCATTGCCTACACCTTGATTAATAACCGTAACCTTCAGGGAGTTGTTCATACGTTTAAGGAACTGTAACATTTTTCTAGCACCCACGCCATTAGCACCATCAAAGATCAGATTATTCCGATAGTTTCCGTTCTCCAGACGACCATTTCGAATTAACTCAAAGGCAGAAATGAGTTTCTCGTAGTAGCTCTCTTCGTTTGGTTTGCCGTACACTTCTTTGGAGTTGGACGCTACCACGAAGAAGTGCATCATTGGCGTTGTAACTATGCCATATTCCTTCACGTTGCCCTTCAGGGCTATCACGCCATCAGCCACCGCCTTGAGCAGGCGTGGACTGTGATAGCGATTATCCATGCCGACATACACATGCGAACTCGAGGTAATGTCAATATTATTGTCCTTGATGATTTTCGCCACATGTTGCTCCAATTCCTGGTCACTAACGTTCACAAGATCTGTGGCAATTGACTCCCAGCTGGCCTCTAACATTTCGCCCTTTGGGTCGATGAGCTTGACTCCGTTGTCGGGTTCGGGATTGTGAGAGGCAGTGATCATTACGCCGATGACAGCGCCGCCGCGGTACCGAGATCGAAGTGTAGCAAGCACTCCCATACGGAACATGACACTATCCAAAAGTTCAGCCCTGTAAAATAGATAGGTCAACAATAGAGATGAATAAGTTAACTGGAAAACCTTAATAGGGGAAGTGGGAAGAGTTTCTCAAAATTAAATAAAAAATGCGAATGAATGCAGATTTGTCTTAACCAGCGCTGGGCATCAAATCTCTACAACATTTGGAACTTGGAACCCTGGAAGGTTATCCTTATTTTGATGTACATTGGATATATATGCTTTTCGGTAGTCGAAACGACGAAGAATTACGTTCTAGGGTTAATATTGTTATGTACCATCCATTGCGTCGCAGAGTTGCGGTGCTAGTAGTTTGTTTGATTTTTGATTGCGTTTTGAGAAGATTAACCGATCTTCATAAAATTTTTACAGTTTGTTCATGTCGATCATTATTAAAACAAGTTCAAAAATGGTTTTGAACCACTTCTTAGAAATTATTCAAACTATGATCTTTTAAATTGGCTTGTACATAGAAGATGATTTTGTTTGAAACCAGTTTGAACTGGCGTCAAAAGCGTTATATCTCAGAAAGTATTGAAGTATGTCAAAATATGAAATTTTTTCAACAGAACAGCGATAGGCACAGGCATAGAACACCATAGCCCGCTTAGCCCTCGACGACCAGCCCGTTATTTTGCGCGGTCTTAATTCATTCGATAGAATGAATTCGTCCGCAATCTCAAAAATGAAAATAGACCGCGCGGCCTTAATTCATTTTATAAAAGAAAAAAACAGCCTAGATTGATTTGAAAATAAAATTTAATGTTGTTATCCGAGTTTAAAAATTTATTTAAATTAAAAAAATCAATCAAGATTCATTTTGCAGAATGAAGTTAGAACCCACGGTCTAAATTCATATTAAGTTTGAATTAAAGCCGTTCGGTCTAATTTCATTTTGTGATTGCGACCTAAATGCATTTTGAAGAATGAAATGAGACCGTCAAAAATAATAATTATAATCTTAGATTGAAACCCTAACCCCTAACCACTAAAAACACATTAAAATTTGCAACCGCAACCGTAATCGAAATTTTTCTTTCTTATAACCGCAACCGTATAACCTTTATCAACATAACCGGTTATCTGTACCGAAACAGAAACAAATATGCGGGTTAATTTCGATTTTTCCTCTACTAGAAAAAATTATGTTTGCACAATGAACATTTGAAATACATAGATTGCGCCGCACTGTGACGGGCATAAAGAAAAGAGCGAACGAGAAAGTGTGAGTGCAGCTAACCAACATATTTATCCTCCTCATCGTTCCTTATACATATGTGAAGCCGAGTATGTGGAATTTTTCTGGATTCGGGATATAATCTTTCTTTATCTGCACAGCAGAAAATTTAATATATTACATTGTTACAAAATCTTAAAAATAATCTAATATCTTCATAAAAATCATGTTAAGGGTACTTATTTGTTTATTTGCTTTTACGTTCAATTAGGGTCTTGTAAACATCCTGTAAAGCTTTCAAGCAGATCCGAAAATACGTTTTAGAAAAATAAACGAAATCAATATTAATTCCCGACTCTCTTGTATGAAATTTATTTTCGTCGACACTCGTATTTTTATTTATTCCAATTTTATTCTTTTTTTAGTCGATAAACTTCAAAAAAGTTATAAAATGTTTAAAATTACACAAAACAAAATTTTGGAAACAAAAAACTTTACTTGTAAATTTTTGGAGATTTTTGTTTTTACCATGTCTGGATGCACTTGAACCCAAATATCTGGAGAACAATTTAACCGATTTTGATAATTTTTTTTTCGGTGAAAGCTAACACCCAAATGCATAAAATTTATGGTTGAAATATAGTTGTCGAAATTTTAAATGCGATTACCTCAGAACCACTTTTTTCAAAATGGTTGAAAAAATTTAAAGACCGATTTTCAATTTTTTTTTAAATTACTCGTAATACCCACCATTCTGGTGTGAACTAGGATATTATCCTAGGATATATATATCCTGATATTATTATCCTAGGATATATATATCCTAGTTCACACCAGAATTACATCATTTCTTAAGAAAACCTCGTTTTCAGTTTTACCTTCAGATCATCCGTTCTCAAACAATTTTGCAACATATTTTAATTTTGTTAATAACAGGAAACACACCGCACAACAAAAAAATTTCCAATACGTACCTCGAATGAAAACCTATACTGTTTATATTTTTGTAAACTTTACAGAACAGAAAGATACCATACTTATACTATACTACCCTAAACAAAAAATTTAGCAATATTCCCAGTTTTTTTTTAAATTGTTAAAAGTTGTGCCAGCAGTACCACTCACTCAAGGAAGTGTTTTTAGGAGTAGAATTTATAATGAATCCTTGCAGTTGCACAGTGGTTGAAATTATATGAAGAGAGCGGCCATAAATACTTCTGATAGAAATATCGTGCTAAAATTTATACTGTGAGTTCTATGAAGAGTGAAAACTGTAATAAGCAAAAATGGGCGTGGTTGGACATGCTGACAACTTGAGTAGCTTTTATCCGATCTTTATCATTTTTTCGGCAGATCGGTAAATAATCTTGATTACTTAATATCTCTAGAAGGTACGAACCGTCTATCTACAAAACTGTGAAAGACACGAAAAAATTTAAAATAAACTTAATCTGCCTGCAATTATAAGAAGTTTATGTCCCATACACGGCGAACCTCCATCTCTGAGATCTGTGCATTCATAGGACTGACAAATCAAAAAACATGCATTAGGTTTCAAATTACTACACGCGCATGAGCGGGTGGAGCAAAGAAAACTTAACATTTTAAAACTTAACATTTTTTAAAATCTTAAAGTATTAAGAAAAAATATGTCATAAAGAATTCTGAGGGTTCTGTAACTAAACATTTGATACTCGAACCAAAAACAAACACTAAAATATACTTATCTAAAACAACGATTTACACAAAATTAAACACGAAATTTCAATAAGTCGAATTGTAGAAGTTAAGTCAATACCTTTATGTACAATATCCATTTTACACAACTTGAATTAATATAGCTTTTATGCAAAAATTGAATTAACAAAATTAACATGTTGCAGCCACGCGTGCTGTACAAGCAAATGAACAAATGGTCACACTTTCGATGGTATTTTAAAAAAGCACAGTTATAATCAAAGCAAAAAAAGTATACCACTGTGAAGCTTTACCAATTAGCTCTGTAAATAAAGCAGTTACGGTTTGGAAATTTTAACATTCATTTTTTGATTTTTGGCCTATGGCAGCAACCACTGTGCAGTGGTCGCTTGGATTATCAAACTCAAAATGCTTCTATGCTCTAAAACGGTATAAAAATGATAGGAGTAAAAGAGGCTTATTTTCGACGGTCAACTCTTCAAAATTGAAATATAAAAAGATTTTCTCTAATTTAATCAGGGATGCAAACCTCTCGAAAACAAGGACTGTTTCGGTTCAGTGGTTCACACAGTTTTTGAACCGCCGGTTCGGTTCATTGCATGGTTTTGGGGCTACTGAACCGCTTATTTTTCGGTTCGGTTCACTTTTTATTCGTTTAATTAACTGAGAAAAATATTTTAAATACAAGTGTTCGATTATTTATTAACAAAACTTAGGTTCTGTAATCGGTATGATCAAAATTTCGACGCAATTTGTATAAACGTTCTCATTTCGTTTTGAAATCCTACAACTTAACATATCAAGTGACGTTGTTGTTTGAAATCGACTACTGATAGCCAAGCCGATCAAAATCGTCAAATAGTTAAAATTTTCTTTTGACCTCTGTAATCTCTGACATATTTGGCACTTCACATATAAATAAGATTTCAAAACAACAGGATAATCTTAATAATCTTTAGGTAAACGCTAACAATCGATATTTTACTTTTTTAAGAGATGATATCGTAATGCTTATCGTTGAATTTTGTTGTATATTAACATTAAATAGATTAAGCTACATTTTTTCCCTCAATACAGCTGACCCTAGAATCTAAGAAATCAAATTGGAAATAGTCGGAGCTCTTTTTCAAAGAGTTGACAATTGCTGAGCTATTTCGTTCTCCCTTTTTTCAACCTTAATTTTGCATGCCTACCAGCCATAGGAATACTTATATTCATTATATATTTCAACCCAATCTCACTGAAAGATAAAAAGTGAACGCTTGAGTATTATGTGAGTTGACCCCCAACGGATAAACAAACACGACTTGCTTATAAAATTTTGGGTCGATTCGTTGTTCTTAGTTTTTTACAACAACTCTGCTTTTCAAAGTATTTTCGTAATATTTTAAAGCTAATTGCTAATTTTGCTCACTATTCGCCAGTAATTCAATACCTAGATTAAGTGAACCGAACCATTTAATTTTTCGGTTTTTGGTTCGGTTCAACATTTTTGAAAACACACCGGTTCGGTTTACAGTTCGGTTCACGAGCACAAAAAGCGGTTCGGTTCGTTTAAAAACCGTCGTTCGACCGTTGCATCACTGAATTTAATGCTGGTTTGGGTCATATTTGGTCTCCAATCACAAAGCTTTTGCGGAAGTGGAATTCAGAACGGGACAGCTCTGAGTTTAAAATGTGGGATGGGTGGGGACTAAATTTAAAAATTTAGATTTCTGATAGGGACGGTCAGGAAGGAATCAAATTTGTATTCTTGCTCCCTTCTCTAGGTTAACCAATTTATATAATAATTTTTTGTTATTTAGCGCTTAAAATTGTGACTATCACTGAAAGCTGTTGACTAAATATCTGTTCAAATATTGTGTTTAAAGTTTAAACTATGATAACGCGGAGAATGTAGATTACTTGATGCCCTACAGGGCCGGTTACTCACCGGTTACTAGACAAGTATTTGAACTGTGAATTTATACATATTTATAGATGAAGTGGAAAAATAGTAACCGACATTGGCGGGTCGCCAATTTAAATCATATATGAAAAAAAAGAGTTCCTGGTGGCCTGCCGTGCTGCAGGTTATGATCAATCAATAAAGAAGCACCCATACAGAACATAAATATATAAATACGTAAACATATATTTACATATATATTTGCAGACATATGTATGCATTGAGCTATATCAGAAAAGGGCATGTCCATTGATAAAAGGTAAGAAAATATCTAAAAATAAATAGAGAATTCCTACCGAGTGCATTCGCATTACTTATCTTCCGCCCCTGAAATACAAACACTTCTAAATGAATACATACATATGCAGCACATGTGGGTGTGGGCCAATATACACTTTAAAGTATCTATGCGGGCGCCAGAGACAGATCTTGTAGTTTCACACTGATTAATCAACTTACTTGCCGCGAAAGCCAGCTGTTCCATATTGAATATACTCCGTGGACAATTTGGGATACATTTCCCTTGCAAATGCATAAACTGTTCGCAGATTAATCGACATCTTTCAGTTTCAGAAAATGAACACGAAGGCAAGACTAGGTGGCACCCAGAAATCAGTTTAATTTACAACAGATAAAGGCAACCGGTCGCAAAACAACTTTCGAGTTTCACTTCGATGTAATCGTACAAATGCCACCAGCAGCTGAACTCAGACTGGCAAACGAGCCAGTTGCCATTCGCATTGCAGTTCAGGGCTGCAAAACGAATGAATGCAAGTCGCTTGCGGTCACACTAGTTTTATACATTGGCGGGGCATTTAAACTGATTTCCACTGGTTTTACTTTAGTGTTTAATGCACAAAACAAAGAAATTAAGCTTATTTGAACTCATAAAATTGTACAAATATCGCAACTTTTTGGTCCGATTGATCAATACCTCCCATTTACCAGTATGTTCATGTCAATCTAAACTCGTATACGAATTTTTGCAAATTACTCAATATTTTTAAGCTTATCCCGTCTTCACTTCCTTTTGCCCGTCAATGTAACCCTTCATAAGGGAAATGAAATTTTTGCCGATCGATTTTTGTCCGTTTGATTCCCACTATCTTCCTATTGACCCGTCTTTTTACACGTCTTCATGGCAATGTAAAAAATTTTTTTAAGCCGATTGACCGACACGTGTTATTTACCCGTTTTCAATTGCCAACTATTAATTATTAAAATTTTGCAAATTTTCATCCATTTACCCGTCTGCATAATAACCCTAGGTAACAAGGTCCGGTATATTGATGGGTTGCTGCTGATTTCAGATGATTTTTGTGTGGTGAACACGAATCTGTTTTCAGAAATGGTCCATCTTGTCAAGATTTTTAGTAATGTGAGCTTAAAGTTGCAAAAGGTGAATGTTTTTACCATTTTTGGACGCGTTTTGTTGCGAACCTACACTTTTGTTTTGACTTGTTTGATATTATCGTAAATTACTATTTCTTATCTTTTAAATAAACTATCCCAAAGAATTCCACGATTATTTTTAGCAAAGATATATCATTTTAGATACATATAATAAAATAACAAAATTGTCTACTGCCCAAAGCTATGCCTTGCAAAAACGGTACAGCAGTCCAGTAATTTGTATAGAATTTCAATGAAAACTTTCAACAACAACCATTGCATATGTACTTTCCATGTCTATTTAACACAAAACAATTTTTAATACGTCAATTAAAGACACGTCACTTCATCACAAAGCAATTTCAACACTAGTCAATTCAACACGCGTCAGTTGTTCAACATAACACAAATTCTACACTAGGAATTTCAACACATTGCAATTGTAACACAATAGAAGTTTACCACAAGCAATTTTAGCCCAAGCTTATTTAATCATTCGTCAATTCAACAAGCAACAACTTAAGCACGAAGAAATTGATTTACTGTGAACCGATGAAATTTAAGACCGGAATCGATTGAAGTAATATAAAATTGTAAGCTATTTGCCAGAATAAAAGTGAAAGTGTTTACTATAATCCGCAAAATTTATCGTGAAGCCTGAAGGCAGGTGTTTTTTTTTTTTTTTTTGTGATTTTTATAGCTTGGTTTTGAATATCGCCCCGTTTTTTAAATTCGAAATACTTTAGAAGATATAGCCTTTTTTGACGACCAATGTCTTCGATAAAACAAGCAATTTTCAAATTACTTCAAACTTCGAACTGCCGGCCATAATACTGAATCGATTTAGATGATTCAAAGTGAAATCGACGCCGAATTGTCACCATTCTGGTATGACCCTCAATCATAATTTTAAATAAATTTTTATCTAAACTGGGCCCAAAGTCGAATTTTAATTTTTCAATAGCCGCCATTTTGTCAAAAAAAAATCACAAAATTTTGATCGAGGGTCAGACCAGAATGACATCTATACTGATTATATCCCCGTTTTTAGTTTTCATTTCACACAACCTGTAAACGTTTAATCATGGCCGCCAGCACTATACCTTATTTTTTGGACACCCACTTTGACTGCCGAGAACTTTTTTAACAGCCCTCGTATCGAAGCAGTAAAATTTTGTTTGTTTACTTAAATCTGTTTGTAACACAATAAAAAAAACAGAATTGGAAAAACTCTGCGTTTTCAAATAGGATTTAACAAAAAAAAACGTCGAAAAACAGCCTCGACATGGAGAATACCCCCTAAATTCCTTGATATCTAATCTTTTTACAAAATTTCAAATTTAAAAGTCATCAATCTAAAAATCAGAAAAACGAGGTTTTTTTGCAGTGCTCTCTTTCCTATGTATCCTTTAAAATCAACAAAATCACAAGACAATTGCATCAGTGTAAATCAAATAATTATATCTTAAGTTTAAGAATTCTTTGTAATGAATTTTGAGTAATTGATTATATCGGAATTGGGTTTAAAACTGCACACAACATTTTTCAGCCCTTTATCGTAGTAGTGACAATATTTCTTTCGATTTGTTATTGCAATCTCAAGGTCTACTGAATGCTGGTCTAGAATGCATTCACTAATGCTTGTTCCTTTTTGAGCGTCTCAATGAATTTTTCAATTGATGCATGAGAGACTTAAATTTCTCCATTGAAGGCGTTGGGCCAGCCTTTAACGCTATTGTTGGTCCGTGTCGTGTCACATCGACATCTGAGACTAAACTGATTTCGAATCGTTAAATATACATAAGCAAATTGGCGACTTGTAGAGCAGAGATATGTTAATGTTTGAATTGTGATAAATAATTTTGTTAAAAATGTATTGTGATGAATTTTTACCAAATTACTGTACTAAATTGACGAATGTTAAGCCCTGAACGCAGAACAACAGAAAATTCCTTTCGTCACAGTATGTCATATAATTAGAAACGCCTTGTCTTTGCTTGGCTATATTTCTAAATATGTAATACTGTGCGGATTTTCTGTCGTTCTGGTTTTAAAGATTGAAGTGTTGATCGTTGATTTTTTGTATTGATTGACAGCTTTTTATTTTGAATTGTGTTGGTCGAATGGTGAATTTTTGTTGTACGATTTCTTGAAAAAAACGTACTTCCAAATGTATGGATAATCTATTTCAGAAGTTAAGAAATTTTTAGTTTGGTACGATAATTCACATGAATAGAAACCATTTCGTAGAAATAAGATGCCTTTTCAAACGTAATCAGATTTCAGGGCTGTACAAAATTGTTTTCATTTATGTGAAATATTGTACCAAACTAAAAATTTATCTCATCAGAGAATAGCCTTTATTAATGAGATTCTAAACAAAAGTATTGGTTCTAAAACAAAGTGCGTCGAAAAATTATCAAAATAGGCTTTTTTTTACTTTAAGCTCAAATTACTACAAATCGCGACGAAAAAATCTAGAAACACACGAAAATCATCTACAATCAACACTGTTATCTAACTTATAAGAAAATTATGAAAATTTGGCGTCTTTTGTGAGTTTTTGACCTAACCGTTTAGGCGTCAGGACATTTTACATATTTTGCGATTTTATGTGCAGTTCATTCTTCAATCAGGTATACCATTGCTATATAGGCATTTCCAAAAGGTCCACCAAGATAAAAAATTTAAATTGGTTTATTAAGCAAAATTCGCTAAAAATTGCTGTAACATATTTAAACTTTAAAAGTTACCTTCGTTTTTCGTAGCCTGCATCACTTGACTTTGTGATCAATTATTTCGCAACAAATAAATGTTGTTTTATGCCATTCGAAAGTACTCTTAAATCCCACTAAACGAATAAGGCGTACGAATGTTCCGTTCGTCACGCAGGATTTGCTCATATATCAAATATTTATGATAATCTAAACTCATTATACATGTTTGTAAGCTTCCAGATTTTTGGGACCGTTTGATTTACACCTCCTATTTACCCGTATATTTACTCGTCTTTATAATATTCCAAAATCGAATGAGAATTGCAAAAATTTGGCGATTTTTTGACAACTCCTATGTATATTTATCTATTTATTATTATTCTAACATCCTAGTGCGTCAAGGATAACCTTATATATTATTGCACTAGTCACTAAAGAGAAAGACACAAACATTGATGATAGGGTGTTAACCTAATTAAATGTATATTTACATTTTCCCACATCTGGTTTTAGCGAATCGAGTTAAATTTCCCTAGATATTATACTGTGAAAATGCTGAACGATTTTCGTTTTTTTTAAACTTCGATAAACACCATCAATTTACCTCGTCTATTGCCATTAATTTGCCAACGCCTGCGCTTTCGTAAATACTCATTGAAAATTTATCAAATTTCGCTGTTTTTGATCTGCACGTCTAATATACGCGTTCTTCAATTAGCAACTATCCAATTTTCTTAATAATATTAGTTTGCTCTACACCTCCTATGTATCTGCCTCCTTTCCCGTATTTAGAATCTAAGCTCGAATAAAATTTATTCGCGATTTTTTGGACCGTTTGTTTCTAAATACTCAATTGAAAATTTCACGATTTTAGGACATAAGCTCATATGAAAAATTTCTAACTTTTGGGATTTTTTGACCGTTTGGTCTACAATTTCTATTTACCCGACCATAAAAATCTGAAACAAACTTGATCTGGGTACGGTATACACCTGTGTTCATGCAAAAATTTGTGTTTCTATCATTTATAGTCTGAGATCGACGCGTTCATACAGACAGACGGACATGGCTAAATAGACTAGAATATATATACTCTATAGGGTCGGAAATGTTTCCTTCTGCCTGTTACATACATTTGCACAACTTCAAGATCCCCTTTTACCCATATTCAATGGGTACAGGGTATAAAAAATGAAACCACAATTCAACATTATTGTAAAAATCTTTATTAAATGAGCCACTTATGGTTTTGTATAATCTGGACGGCTTAGAGTATAATTGGAGAGATATAAATTAATCCTACAGGACGGACGATAATAGGCACAGTTTATATCTACTGGACGGTCGACATACGTACGTAAGCAGTACATACAATATTTATATTCGAAGTACACATTGGCTATTATGCCGCTTTATAAAAGGCACTCGGTTAATAAAAGCTGCCCCTATTTGTAGTGTGGGTTGGTGTGGCTTATTTTAAACATATGGTACAAATGTAGAAGGGTTATAGGGCTTCCTATCTGTATAAAGAGAAGATATGTTTGTCATTTGTGCGGGAGATACGCAGCTAAGTCTAAAAGGTATTCGAATTGTTGTTGGAATGTTTTTTTGAAAAGAATCTCTAAAGCTCTTCAATGCAATATTCTCCAGATCAGCGCGTTTGCCAGAAGCAAGACTATCGGGATGGTGGTCAACTGTGGAGCACCTGCATAGCAATCGGTTATGCGACGAGCTCGCATATAGGTGCCGCCCAAGTAGGTGTCGTACCGGCGGCTTTCGGGCGGAATGACCTGTAATTGTCGGGTGGCATCCTGAAAGATTAGATCATAGTGACCGATGGGTGAAGAGAACATGCTAAAGCTGAAAGCATCCACATCCTTTCTTCCGTATAGTTGCTGGGCATAGGTCAGCAGATTGATGTAGGCATTCAACTGAGTCTCATTATAGTTGACACCGCCGCGGGTAACCACAGCGTTCGCCTTCACCTTGCCCAGGTTGCAACGCCTGTAATCTTGCAACTCAGCCCGAGTACCATCGGTGCACAGCAGCTCAAAGTCATCATTGAGAGCATTGCGCGCCCACCACTCTTTGCGTTTGCCTCCCGTACTCTCCATTACGGTGGTGTGCTTCATGAAGGCCACATGTCCACCTCCTTCCACCAGGCATCTGAAGGCACCGGTGTGGCCGTAATAGTCCTCAGAGGCATCACGACGGCAGTAGCGATAGCTGGTTCCATGACACAAATCGCACATGCTGTCATAGGGTACACCCGTGTTGTATTCACTGCTAATGGCACCTGGCACACACGACTTGGTGAAGTATTCCGCCGCAGCTCGTATGGAGTCACAGCCATACGGACGAATCCAACCATTCGAGATGAGGAATGCCATGGGATATGTCCAGCCAGCGGCAGTATTGATGCCTGTGTGGCAGGTGTTCTTGCCCTTTAGATAGGTGAGCTCGGTGTCGGGATCCTCCTCTTTGGCCACAGCCACCACATAGTACTCTGGTTCACCCAGATTGTACACCTCGGACATGAAGGGAATCAGATCGTAGTTCAGTCCACCAGTGTACACATCACCGGCATCGAATACCGACACATCGGCCTTTCCGGATTGAATCAGTTGCATGCAATTGATATGAGAATGCATCTTCTTGCAGATCAGTTCTGGTTTAAGGATTTGCGCTTTCAGTGCCATCTGTAAATGAGTGAGAAATGTTTAACATTGCTTGTTTACCGTAAAGACTCACACTTACCCTCATCTTGATGCACTTTTCCAGCTCTCGATCCGAGGTTACGCACAGAGTCATGGCCGGAACCGGACACTCACGGATGCCGTAAATATAGTTAATAGAGTTTTGCAAATATCTTGTAAAAGATTGATCGTCCTCGGGTATGGCAGTAAGAGCACGACTGGCATCCTGAGACACAGAGACATTAGTGGAATTTCCCGAGCAGATAACAGTTAGCTTACCTGGAAAAGCAGATTGGGTTGACCATATCTCTTTGAATCAAATATGCGGAATTTTTCAAACTGAATCGATGTATTCCCGCCATCTAGTGGATTCCGCTCCGTGGTGAAACTGCTGTCCAAGCGATCGTTGCGATAGTTGGTATTGTCAAATCGATCATAGGGATTCTGATTTTGATTTCTGTTATAGGGGTTGCCGTTGTCGTAAGGATTGTTAAACGGTTGCTGTTGATCGTATGGGTTACTCCGACCCTGATCGTTGTTGTTGTACTGGTTGCGGTCGTAATTGTTAAATCCTCCGCCTGTCTGCTGCTGGCTATTAGGATCCTCACGTATGCCATCGGAATACAGTTCAGTGATGCGCTTAAGGAACTGTTGATACTGCTTGCGTTCACGGAAGCTACGCGCCGAGGAAGTGACCAAAGCATCGGCTGGTACCTGACCCCAACTGCATTGACGGTAATCACTGATGGGAACACGACGACCATCACGGCAAAGCAACTCGAAATTGTTGGGCGACAGAGTCTCTGCAATATTAAAAGAAAGGAGGTTAATAGGATTTTAAACCAATTAAAAAAAAAACGAAAACTTTTTAGAACCTTATCCTAATGTTTGCGAATCTTCAAGCTGATCTAATAAGTAACACTTTTACATACTCTGACACTTGATAGCATTAGACTTCTAACAACCGTGTTGTGATTCAATGTCTTTTAAAATCTAATATAATACACACCCCAATAAATTACTTTACCAACACACATCGAGACCCACGTAAGCCAACCCACACTCTTCCAAACAACTTGTCCCCACCTGCCCTCCTGCACACCTTATTTCGATCAGAACTCCTAAAGGTAACTTCGATGTAGCAAAAATCTTCATTTTTTGAGTAAAGCCTTCTAAGGTAATCTTTCAAATGAAAAGTTACGACATGGATCTATAATTTGTTAAAGCATTCGAAGTTATTAAAACGACTTCCACTTTTCCGCAAACATTTTGTGATTTAAATTTTTTAACTCGGCTTCGAGTAGATTTTTTAGCGAAGTATAAAGTTGGTCCTGAACCGTAACCTGCCTTTCGGTTCAGATTCTTGAGCCAAACAGCTTGGCTTGGCCCTTTTGGGGCTGTAGAGCCAATTTTACATTTACAAATGAAGCATAAGTCAACTTATTAAAGGTTAAAAGAAATCTTCCTTTCATTTTAAGATCCATGCCTTTTTTTGGGAAAACATAATAACTATAATGAATGAGCTTCATTAGGGTTTGGATTAACTTTTTGTCTTATAATTTTACCAAAAATATCACAGCGATCTAAGGAACCGGTTCGAGAATCGAAGCTTAGACTGTTCAACGAGTTCGAAACTACGGGACTGAACATTCTGCAAAAAAACCGGTGGATGCAGACTATGCTGAAAAATTTTTTAGTATGCAGCAAATGGTATGGATATCTTATAATAAATTTGGTCGAATCTAGACACAACAGAAGTGACAATACTCTCCTAGGCATTATCAAATATCTTCTATAACATTTTTGGTAATTTCTCTCCTGCAAATTCTCATCTGCGTTTACTCTGCACATTGGGCGGAATTCCCATTTTTGGCATAAAGTCCAAAATTATTTTTTATTATTTTCATAATTTTATTAATATTTCCGTTAAATAAATGGCTACCCTAAATAAAAGTATTAAGAAGCATTTTTTCTTTGCCCATCACTGGTATTTGACAGCCCGTTAAAGTGACCAGTTTATGCTAAGCTATTTGTTCCTTGTTTGTGCTTGAAATTTTGTGAATGTTTCATTATCAGCCATTCTAATAGGATTGTATATCATGGCGCTTCAAAACATGCGACATACTCATAAAGGTATGTATTATATAGTGTACTATGCTTACATTATATATGCTTTTATTTCGTGCTGTATTTAATGTTAATGTTGCAACATATTTTAAGTATAACATATTCTCAATTCTCAGTTCTAGAGCAGAACTAGCAAGATTACGCGGGATTACCGAAAGTGCTAATGTGGAAGTCTGTGTTATTGTGTATATATTTAAATAGAGTTAACAACTTAAGCGCATATTTGCGCAATGACGAAATATTTGAATATATATAGACAAGGTAAATTTTCGGTTTGCTATAAGTTGGTTGACTTAAAAGCTTAATGACATCAAAAAATAGAGGAAAGATAACTTCGGCTCAACCAAAGTGAATATACCTTTTCAGCTTGTAATATTTGTATATAATTAAAGATTTTAAATAATTTGCATTTCACAATTTCATTCATTCGACCAATTATTCCTATGGCTACAGTCAACCGATTTGGACCAAACTTAGCAGACTTATGTGGAAGCATATTATATTTAAAAATTTTGAGTTTTGGTGCGATATCACTGACAACAGAAAAGTTTTTTCTGTTAAGTATATTTCTTAGACATATCTTTTCTATGGCAGTTTTACTATTTAATAATTAGATTTTCGTAAAACTTGATTGAATTATAAAAACGCATTGAAAACTAGTATACACGAGGTTTTGTGAAGTTTGTATCGAAAACAAAAAAGTTTTTGTCACTAGAACGAGTTTTTCGGCCGATCGTTCCTAAAGCGGCTATATGCTATAGTCTTCCGATCGGGCCGGTTTCAACAAATGTACAGCGTAAATGTACCTAAAAACTTCGTGGAAAGTTAAGTTAATATAGCTTTAAAACTGACGGAGGAGATGTGTGTTGGTGGCGGGGTGACCTGGTCAAACCGGCAAAAAAATTAATTCAAAATTAACTTATATCATAAACAGCAAATATTTAAAGTTTCAACTTTCTAGTCTTGTTATTGGAGTTTATGCCCCAAAAAAAGACAATTCCGCCCAGATACATATTAATCTAGTAAGCATTTCATCATAATTCTACAACGAATGTGACAAGCTATAGACATTTAAAACAAAACAAGTAGGGCTACACCATCATACATTAACTGCAAGTTAGCACAACCGAAAGTACCTTTCCGCAAGCGCGACAAATGATCAAACCACAGGGCTGTAATACACAAAAAATCCTGGCTTACACAGTCGCTTTTTGCATTTTTTGACAGCTTTCGAAAGAAGTTTCGCACCACATCAAAAAATCACAGGCGACCATGTCGGTTTGATACACCTTATTATAAATGAGTTATCAAATACCAAGGCCACTACCTTGTTGTTATTGGCATCATGGAACTATAGCAGTGGTTCCCAAACTCACACAATCAAGCTTTGCGCTTGTGTGCGTAGCAGAGAATCGCGAAGTAAACGTCATGACGTCAGACATGAGCAATAAGCAAACGAACAAATTCGTGAGTGAGAAAGCCGCCGAGCGTGCTATTTATAGAACCCACGTATTCTCTCTCTATGCGTGTGTCGGCTATCCCAAGGTGAATTTACTATAAGGTGACGTATTCCGATGTGGTGAGGGGTCTTAATTATTTTCAACTCGCTCTCTCGGCTCTCTAAAACATTTGACAGTTGTTCTGAGAGGAAAATGCTAGGCACACTTCGTTTGTTATTGTTTGAGCTAACAGACAGCTGAAAGATTTTGGCTAACAAATAAAATGAAATAATTCAAAACAAATTATAATATTTTAACGTATAATAAAATAAAGTTTTACAATACATGAATCAAAGTACTATATAAATATTTTAAACAATTTTTTTGTCTAATCAGCCTTTGCTTTTGTTTTTGCAGTTTTAGTTTTTTATTTAAGTTTTTCAGAAGCAATTTTATTTGCATTTAAAAAAAAATTCTTTCGTTTTTGGATCTAGTTCAATGTTATCAGCACTTCTTATCATTTGGGCCAGCAAAAATGGTTTTGAGCAAATATGGTTGCCATTGAACTTGCTAAATACTGATTCAAGCCTTTTTATTTTGGCCACGAATTCCGTGGATGACTTCTTCAGCCCTCCTGCTGATACCATATCAACATAAGTGAATGTGGCATTTTCTTTGTCGGCGCAGTCCAAAGACAATCTTCTAATTAGATATCCTGAGATGTACTCTATAGAGTCATCCGTCAGTTCGCTATCTATTTCGGATTCTTCTTCTCCAGCCTGCTCTGCTATGGCTGAGTTAGCAGCAACACTTGCAGAGCTGGTAATTGAGGAAAAAAGAAAACAATGAAAAAAATCGTGCGCTACACAACCTCTCTCCAACGACCATCAAATATCTAGACTACAGCTTTGCTCGGTCGAACCCAGTTCAGTTTCAGTCTTCGTCACGAACTCGAACCGTCTTCGTGAGGGAGTCGAACCTTCTGAACTCTGTCTCACTCCAACCGATCAGCCATCAATTGGCACAAGCAAAATTCAACCGCGATAGAGCAAGACAGGGCGAGAATCGAACCTGAGCGCCACAGCAGCGCAGCTGGCAGCGAGCAAACCTGTTATCTAGATTTCACCTCATCTGTGTTCATACTGTCAAAATTAAAAAAAAAAATCAAAAGGCCCCTCGACAGAGAGCACCTGTGGTGAGTACGTCACCTTATAGTTAATTTACCTTTACCTTACCCTTTGTATTTTTTTTTTTTTTTTCAAACCACTGGACTAGAGTCTAGTCACTAGGCTATCTTGTCTCATGTGTCAAACATTGTAAAAGCAGCATTAGATAGGTCGAAATCAAGTAAGCTATGATTGCTTGGAAATTATTCAATATTTTCCTAGTAAAGCACAGTGATTGCATCATTTTGGTGTTTGTTTTACTCTACTCAATATCTTGCAGCCCCTTTTTAAGCTTTCCCTATTAAATATCTAGAAAACTACAGCCAACAAGACCTCACCTAGGCACTTAGGCAAATCTGAAAAATACACTTCTACAGTTAATTTTCGTATAAAGCTGCGTAACAATCTGACAAAGTTCAAAGGATCAGTAGAAAAAATATTAGGCTGCGTCTAGATTAGAGTCCGGCACGTTCTTATCTACTTTGTATACGACAGACCGACAGCACTGCACTAATGAGAACGTGCGTCGAACATTGTAGACGCAGCCTTCTTTTTAATCTATTCTGAACCAAAAGACATGAAAGTCCTAGTAAAGGTAAATGCAAATATATCCTTTCTGTCCAGGCTCGAAAATTTGTTTTATAAAAAATTTTAGTCCCGGTCTATACTTACTAAATTCTGTACTCTGCAGCATTTCGGAAACAGTCGAATGACGTAAAAAGGCCACTTCGCCAGCCTCTAAGAGGCACCGGAATGCGCCACCATATCCAAAGTAGGGATCCGCCGCCGAACAACGTCCACCGGGAATTTTACCCGTACACAAGGTGCAAAGTCTAAATAGAAACGGATCCAAAAATTGTATTTGCATTTGTAAACTAGCCAACAGAGCAACAAATGGCCTTACTTGTCCGAGTTGTCACCTATGGGATTGTATTTGTCAAACAGGGAGTACACCGCACAAGAGTTGTTGAAATAGTTGGCAGCTGTCTTAACTTGATTGTTGCAGTCCACCACTTCCATGCCGCCTTCTTTTTGCAGCTGTTTTTCGAAAGAAAAATACAAATCAGAATCAAAAGGTGGAACAAATAAATCGCCTCTTACCGTGTGTATAGGTACAATCCATCCCGCTAAACTGCCCACCCAGGGGAAACATGCCCTTTTGTTGCGTAAATCCCGCAGTCCAGTCACATCTGGAAGGCTGCCCTTCTTAATTACCGCCACAGACTGGTAATCTGTGAAGCCGCCCTCTAGTTTTTCCTGCATAATGGGGATCAGAGAGTTGTAACGTCCAGCCGTGAATACATCGCCCGCATCCAATGTAGTAATATGGGCCTTCTCACGATCAATATGATGGATGCATTCATCCGCGCTGTATGCCAAGAAGCATGATAGGTTGAGAAAAACATCATCAAAGAGCGATCGGTCCCGTTCAATGGCCACGGTCAAGTTTTGGCATTTGTATTGCTCCTCCACACTTTTCGTGCACCAAATGATGTTGCTAGTCTTATGTTCGTCATAATGATGTTGGGCTATAGCAAAATAGAACAATAATAATTGTTACAGAAATTAGTTAAAACAACGCCCCAATCCCAATCATGACTCAAACCGTGTAAATAAACTGACCATAACAGACTGAGAGGGTGAGAAATAGCGAGCATATTAGAGCTAGATAAACTGGAGCTTTAACCATGTTTCCACATGTAAAATGTAAACTGAAGCAACAGTTTAAAACAAAAAACTTTTAAGAATTGAATTAAAGAAACAACGACAGCTGGTCGAGCTTGTTTTATTATTTTTTTTTTTTTTTTTTTAAAATTTTTAATACTATTTTTGTTATGGAGACCAGTCGAGCGGCCCCAAAAAATACTTCCAGTGGAGATATCATAGTGGATCTTTTTTCATAATTCTATAATATTATAACAAGTAATAAAACACACAGTGGGTGTGCCTAAGTCCATGCAAAGCACAAAAAACCATCCCAACATAAACAAACAAATTTTTCGCGCAAATAATCAGTTGCTGGCTCATTGATTTTGTCATCGATTTCCTCAGCTATCCGTCTTCTCTTTCTTCGTCTTGAACACATTCGAAAAACTTGCCCTGGGACCACCACGACCTTTAACATTTATAGGTATTTGTACATAACAATTCAATAAAACCGCAACATTTTTCGCCAGCCAATCAGAATGCTTTTCCAAAACTGTAGTTCTTTTTCGACTGCATTCTCGCCAATTTGTTAAATACTCTTGCAGAAATAATGAACGCGTTCTTCCATTTGTTTTAAATTTTCAGTTCTAACTGCATAGCCTTCGCTCTCGATCTTCAATTTTAAAATATCAGATATTTTTTTAATCTTCTCTCAATTATCAAATAAATACATGAGCCTAAATTCACATTCACAAGAAACCACTAAAGCAGAAATTTATATAATAAAAAATGTTACCATAACATTAAAATATCAACTAAATCGCAACAAAACATTTAAATATTCACAAAAGGAACCAAGAAGACAATTACAATAAATGGCACAAAAACGCACAGACGATAATCCCAACAAACGGTACAAATGAGCACAGTTACACATACAAAAAAAAAGAACCGAAAAAAGCGAAGCCGCTTTGATACAGATAACACAGCAATCTGCAAGTTTCTGCAGCTGAAACTTAAACCATTATAATCTGTAAATATTGACGATTATTTTAACATAAATTTTATCGTTAGCTTCGATTATCTTCACAACTAAAAGCTTAAATGAAATTATTGTTTTCACACGAATTTATAATTAAACAGGTATCTATGTTACATTCATTTTTATACACTTGAAAAGTGTATTATAATTTTGCCCAGAAGTTTGCAACGCATAGAAGGAATCATCTCCGACCACATAAAGTATATATATTCTTGATCAGCATGACGAGCTGAGTCGATTAAGCTTTGTCCGTCCGTCCGTCTGTCCGTCCGTCCGTCTGTCTGTTTCTACGCGAACTAGTCCCTCAGTTTTGGAGCTATCGAGCTGAAACTTTGCACAGAGTCTTCTTTTTACTGCACGCTGCTAATATGTCGGAACCGACCGGATCGGATGACTACTTCTTGTAGCTGCCATACAAATGTTCGTTCGGAAAATGGGTTTTAGTAAGAAAAACTGTTTTGTTCTCAATATTACTGCTCTCAAACACGGTCATGGGTAATATGAAATGTTTTTAAGCTGATCTGCGAAGTTTGGTCGAAGTCGCTAACCGTTGAGACAAGCTATTTCAAGTGTATCAAAACTTCGGTACAGACGAAGTTAGCTTTGCCTTTCTCGTTTTTTAACATTAACACAACACGTTAACTACCCGCAAATTGTCACAAAACATAGTTAATACCTTTCTTTACAATATTAATTGCTTCCATTGGACGAGCATTCCGTTTTAAACGCGTATTTTTTATTTTATTTGCGAACATAACTTGCAAGTTGTTCAAGCTGTCAAAAACAAATAATTTCATGCTCTCTTTTTTGATGCTATTCTTTGACAGGACGGTTAGCAAAAAAAAAAACAAGAATGCAGTTTAATAGCTACATCTATTATAAGTTAGTGTTGACACATTTCAAGCCTAAATGTTACTTTTTTTTTTTTCTTTTTTTTTTTTTTTAAATTTTTATACAAGAATGCAGTTATAAGATATTTATGACTCAGGATGTTGGATGTGCTCGGTGTGATTAGCGAGGATGACTTTTTGCTTGAAATTTAATTAGCTGACTGACTACTTGGAAGCCATATTTTCCAAATGGAATACAGCCATCAAATAAGCTGTATGTTTTTTTTTCTTTTTATTTATTAATTAGTTTAATAAAAAAAAATAAATTTTTTTATTTATTTTATTTTTATAATAGTGGTATCAGATTTATCAGCCTTCAAATTGGTTGACATTTTGATTGCACTTTACATTATAGTATCAACAATTGAACTTTAAACTTATCTGTTTACATCCAGCATCAAAGTAAACTTTAAACTTATCCTACACTTATACTACAGATGAGCAATCGGATATGACTAAACGATTTTCTTTCATAAATCTTCTGTATTTTCTAATTCCAGACATTAAGAAGCAAGTAATTGAAAACCCGGCATAAGAATGCATCACTGGAACCAGTTTCAGTCTGCGTCGCACAGGAACGGTTATCACTTTAGAGTAATCGGTTCTAAGGGCTGCGCGGTTCTTTGGCATATCTAACGAAACAGCTGTTGGTGCTTGTGTAAGAAAAATTCTAAGCTAAAATCTAAAACAAAACATTTAATTGTATTTCTGTGACTTAGAAAAAGAATGGCAGTCTTGCGCGGATGGAGATTTGTAGGCTTTGTTTCCTGCATATTCGGAGCTATTGGCTTAACTCTATATCCAGTTATTGTGGATCCGATGGTAAACACCGAGAAATACAAGTCTCTACAGGAGTATAGCAAGATAAAGCGAGATGAATTGCAACACAGAAACTTGAAATAAAATATGTATATTTAAACAGATGCAGATTAAATGTGTTATGTTATAATTAAATTTAAGCAAAGGCTGTTAACTCAAAAAAAAAAACCATAAATGTCTTACCATTTGTTAAAAAGAACACGATTTCTACCGAAAAAATGATCCCTAAGATAGATAGATACATATGTATGCTTGTCTGGATCAGGGTTTAAAAATTGTACTAGATAATACCAATTAAATTTATAAGAAAATTCATATTAATGATGTTTAAAAACTGTTTTTGTGTAACTAGATTCAACTGATATAAACATTATTCGATCCCAGTTTCGCTCCTACCGAACTATGAAGTTCAGCGACTTTGAATGATATGTATGAAACCTCTAGAATAATTTCTTTTGTTTTTACAAGAAATAGAAATGCATATATTTAAATCATCTTTGTTTACATTTTTATATACAGTATGGCAAAAGCGTGGCCAGGTAAATGCAGGGAGGCATCTGCTTCAATATAGCATTTGCTTTAAAAATCATAAAATTTTTGTCTTCGCGTAACGCTTCCCTCCATCAACTTTGGCTGTACCAAATGCAGCCTGGATAGAAAATCAACCTCCAACCACAATTTGAGTGCACTTTTTATCCTGGATTAGAGAATCAAATTGAGATGAATATAAGGTTCATCGAGTGACGCTTCTACACATACCGTCACCATAAGCTGTAGCTCCTCCTTCTTCTACCATCTTAGTGCCGGTCTTATCCAAAGTAGATAAACCTCAAATAGAAACCCAGTTTTCCTTTGAGCGCATCTCTTATGAATAATTAATTGTTATAAATAAATCTATACTCTGATAAGTGAACTTTATTAAAGAAACAAACAAAAATCATGTAAAACGCTTTACCCGAACAATTAGTCTACGTCTAAGGTTGTCTACATAAATCGTGTAAGTGTATTAAATAGTTGACAAATACATATATCTTCATATTCTTACTATTCAGTATAGGTATACTGAAACAGTGCAGCCGATGGCGATCTCACCGGTACCAATTGACTTTGACCATTGGGACTACGAAACACCATATAGTCACGGCCATTGATCACACGGCGTACTCCTTCGCTTTGATCGGGGCCCAACCACACACCTTTGCCATTACCCTGACCCAGCGGTAAACCTCTGCCACGTCTCCAGCGCTGCAATTGATCGCTACCACCGCCATTGAAGATGCTTTGATACGGAGGCGGCGGCGTGACATTCTGGCCATGTGTAGACCTACCCAGTAACTGTTTGTCACCACTATCCAAGCGTCTTAAAGTTTGCCACCAACGTGGGGGCCTAATCGACTGACCGTTCGGTGTTCGTCCAATGCCATGACGTGCCCATTTATTGGCCTCCTGGCGACTATTAATATAGCGGAATACCAGTTCGGTGCTAAACACCGCCAGTGCAGTGGCAAACCCGGCCAGCATAATGTAATAGGTCATCATCAGATCACCGTTTCTCAGTTGTCGCTCGGTGCCGCCTAGATCTTGCGGACAAATCTCCGCACTGGGCAATTTTCTAGCTGACAAATGTTTGACAATACCCGATTCCACCAGATTGAGTAGTCTGTTGGATATGAGAAGTTAGTATAAACTTACGCTTGTTTAATTAATACTCACTCTGGATCAAAAAGATGACTCAAATTCGAACCAATGGGATAGGCAAAGGTACGTTTCTTTGTTAAGAATGGTTGTTTGGCCAAAGCAAAAGGACAATGGTTCTTGTCATCCTTAAGATTGATAGATTTGCGATATAAATAATCCTTATAGAGCATTATATTGATTGCAGGTCGGTCGCGTACAAATACGTAACCATTTCGTTCGACATAGTTTTGCAGATTGTAAGTATCATTTGAGGCATCCGTGAAGACCGCATAATTGTTTTGAATCATGTGATTGAGGATGGATAATGATTCGTTGGTCTAATGTATCTGAGATGAAAAATAGATCGGTATACAAAGACAAGGTCATGTAAAATTTTGATTTATATTGTAAAATACATAATGTAAAAAATACGGGGACATTCACACACAAATAGGTCTGTTTCGTTTGATTAATCCGGATATGGTAAGTCTATGAAACGGATGAAACGGTTTTCCATCAAGCCTGTTTAATGAAGAAAAGTTTTATCGAAAAAAATGTTTCCCAAATCCCGTTGCGGTGCTCACATTCACTTCAGACGATACTATTTAAGGCAAGTTCAGTTTTGACTGAAACCTTAATATATGACCTGATTAGATTTTAGTGAAAGTTTGTTTAGCCGGCTCAAGGTCAACAAAGTCCCATAACCAAAATTGGAATTTTACACAATTGTAATCCCCCAAGTGTTTATTCGGCAAAAACATTGGACGAAAAACAAACTTGCAATTCGTATTGAAGTGTGAAAGTAACAAAGTCTGCTAATGA
>JAEIFU010001283.1:0-74384 GCA_018904235.1 Lordiphosa stackelbergi
CACAGCTAAATGAGGCGAGCCCACAGCATGCATTACAACAGCCCACAAGTATAAAACACTAGCGCTACACTTTGTATACCGAGTTGTCATACGGAGTTTTTCAAGTCTTCGAAACTTCGTTTGTCGAAAATTCGAACTGCGTTCGTATGCTTGTTCGTTTTTTTGGTTTTCTTTAGGCATTCACACACAAATATATATGTGCGCATGTGTGTAGTTGATTTCTGACGTGTGGCGTGTGCGTGCATCTCCGCATCAGCGAAAAAACAACTAATTTTAAATAGCTTTTAGTCGATTTGTTTTGTTTTCTTGTATATTTGAATGGCTAATAAATTGTTGAAATATACCTTTAATAAATAATTAAACTTAACATACCGCACATGGAGCTGTACTTCAATAGCATTACCACTCTATATACCTTTTAGTTCAAAGTACATTACGTCGTAAAGTACCTGCATTACAACAGCGCATACTATAATGTGTATCGTTTAGTGGGCGGCCCATCCACACCGTCCATTACATTTCTTAGATTGTTAGGTGCAGTTGTAATGGAGCTTCGAAAAGCGTTCGGCTATCGCCCACTTGTCGATTACAAAGTAATGGGGATTCGAAAGCTAGCAGTCCACAAAGCGGCCATGCTAATGTAAATGTATACTGGGTTGTAATCGATGCTGTGCGACACACAGCCTTCGAAGTGTTTAAGAGGTGCTCGATTACGTAATGTGACATTTGCGCCGCTGTGGTTGCTTCTTTGTGGATTTCAAAGCAGCATTCGACCGAGTTCACAGACAATTACTGCTTTACAAATTACAAACTATGGGCATATCAACCAAAATTGCGAACTTTCTTGAAAAAAATATATAAAAATACAGAAAGCATTGTGTGGACTAAGACTGAAATTTCTGAGGAGTTCCAAACTTATAGTGGCGTAAAGCAAGGCTGTCTACTCTCCCCCTCTGCTTTTACGTTGTACCTTAATGATCTTCATGATCAATTGGAAGGAGGACTCTATATCGGGAACGTTAACATAAGATTATTGCTCTACGCCGATGACATTGTCATTTTATCTGACGATATACATGTTCTGCAGAAAATGATTACACGTTTGGAGAAATATTGCGATTTATGGGAATGGAGTAAACATGTCCTAATCAGAAATAATGGTTTTTAGAAATGGGGGCAAATTGGCTGCTTCTGAACAATGGTTTTACAAATCCAACCTTATAAAAAATCACTCTGGAGTATAAATATCTAGGCGTAATCCTAACACCACGAATGTCATTTGGACCACATATTAAAAACAGAAATGCAGAAGCAAAGGGAGCGATCAATTCAACTTGGAGTACATTCTATGATAAGCCGAATATAAACTTGAGTAGCAAGTGGAACCTTTTCCAATCCACAGCGAGGGCAATGCAAATGTATGCAGCGCAAGTATGGGGCTAAGCATGGTTCAACGAAACTAATATGTTGCAAAGATTTTTCATCGAACGGATTCTACGATTACCAGACTGCACACCAAATTACACACTATGACTAGAAACTGGTGTTGAAGAGGCATATTTATATGGTCTCAATCTGCACCTCAAATGTATTCAGCGAGTCATGTTTGAATATGAGGAAAGTAGATTGCCACATATCCTGACAAAGCAAATAATTAGAAAAATGTATTTTGGCATGAGGATATAAAGAGGCTGGTACAACACTGTGACTTGGAACTCGTTGAAAACATGACGAAATTTAAGTGGTGCAATATGAGCCTACGGCTGTTAATGAAACTGAAAGAAAATGATCGTGGTGGCCATATAAATAGTGCAGTATCCAGTGAAAATCGCATATACAAACATCTTGATTACACTAGAGGCGTTACTTACTGTGATGATAAATATCAGAGAAAAATGATTAGTTGGATTTTTAAGGCTCGTGCTGACCTTCTATGGCTTAATGGAAGTACACATCAAACGGGAGATAAAACATGTTCCTTGTGCAATTTAAAAGAAATTGAAAACATACGTCACTTTCTTGGAAGATGTCCTGTGCTCAAAGAATTTAGATTAATGTATTTTAGAAAACCAACACTAAATGAGGCAGAAATAATATCAGTATTAAATGGAAACGGCTTAGTTAATTGGGTAAATCTGGCAGGATATGTAGAGAAGGCCATTCTTTATAGAAAACTTATTGTAAGCGAATTTGTTTAATTGTGTTCGAATATTATTAAATGTATTTAATTTAAAATTTTGTTAGTATTTAATCTAAAATTATTGTTAAAAAAATGTGTCTAGATTTAATAAAATATAAATGTTCACAAAAAAATGTATAGTGTGTGTATGTCAATACTGTGGAGGACAAACGATCGGGTATCTGGCGACGAGCTGGGCAACCCCGGTGTAGTAGTTCTAAACAGTATTTGGCAGTCTACACACTACCGGCAGACGGATTGATATCCATGCCGGCGTATCCGTACCATATTTATTTTTAATAAATATATTACCTTATCTTATCTTATCTTATCTTATCTTAGTCATCCGATTTGAATCAATCTTGACAGAGTTGTGTGGTTGTAAATAATATTGATTTGTACAACATTTGTGAACGATAGCATTGAAAACAAAAAAGTTTTTTCTCACTAAGACTTTTTTCAGACATATACTTTGTATGACAGCTATACTATATAGTTGTCTAATTTATGTGGTCGGAGATGCTTCCTTCTGTGCGTTACAAACATCCGGACAATTTTAATATACCCTCTCCAAGGGTATAAAAAAATTTTTTAATATTTAAACATGTTTTTGTGATGTCAAAAGATTTAAAAAATGCTCAGCATTATTAAATTTTTTAGTTTATAATTTTGGGGATTTATTTTAATGCTTTTAATAGCAATTCCTTTTCATTCCGGTGACTCTGCAGCACAACTTTTGAAAACGACAATTTTGGTCGGCTTGCGGAATTCGAAACCGCAATCAATTCTACTTCGACATAAGTCCCGTCTCGTTGAACCAATAGATACAAACTAAATATCAAAACAAATTAACCTCATGGCAGCCACCCTACCCCCTCCCCCAAAGCTCTCGACTCTTTCCCCTCCCTATCCATCCATCTTTCTGCGCTCTCCACTCTTTCAATTTTCTTTCTTAGTGCGCGCCTGCCTATTGCTAAACGAAGGTCTATTCAAAATCTTAGATCTCTAGGATAGACAGTTTGACTTTGGATTGATAATATGTCAGTCAGTTGGGCCTACAGACATATAAGTATAGATAACTGGAATAACTCTAGCTTTAAGCTCATTTATACTCATAAGCAGTTTATTTAATTCGGTTAAGAATTACTCTGAAAACACCTATTTAAATTTTGCAGGGGTTTTAAAAATACCAAAATACAGGTATTTTATGTTTTCTTTAAACATCGAATGCAAGATTTGGGCTTTGTGACATTTTTCTGGCATTGGCGCTGTTCCAAAATTTACTTTGAGGTCTTCCCACTGGTCTAGACTTCGGGACACTGCCATTTCTATAGTTAAGCATCATGTGTCGCATACTTTGCGAACTTTAAGGGGCATCTATCAGGAAAATATAACTTGTATAGCCCGTTTCTACTGGCATCATTTCATATTCCTAAAATATTGCCGTTTCCATTAACAAATCTTCATCTTTTTGGCATTCGGTTGCGAAAATTTTAAAATTATTTGTTATTAATTTTTTTTATTTTTTAACAAAAACTCTTGCTGATTACCTCGAGAAATACATCACCTTTAAAATGCATATCAATTTTTATACCCTTGCAAAGGGTATTATAATTTTGCAACGCATAGAAATATTAATTTCCGACCCTATAAACTATTTATATTCTTGATCAGGGTGACGAGCTGAGTCGATTGAGCTTTGTCCGTCCGTCTGTCTGTCTGTTTCTACGCGAACTAGTCTCTCAGTTTTAAAGCTATCGAGTTTATCTCATAGCTGCCATAGGAACCATCGATCGGAAAATGGGTTTTTTTAGAAAAATTGTTGATTTTAATGCTGGCGTTCTGAAACTCTAATATATTAAAACATTTGCAAGGGTATAAAAACTTCGGCACAAACGAAGTTAGCTTGGCCTTTTCGTTTTGTTTCCGACAATCCGGTAACGAGTTATAATGTACACCGCAAAACCACTTTTTTTAAAGGCACCTCCGGAGATTGACCGTCACCGGCTTATTTATCAACATTTTTTTCTGTCATACTTCAAAAGTTGTACAATAGTTGTACGGTCCCAAAGGCAAATAATTTGCGCAAATATTTTAATATATTTGGCCATTTTGTTTGCCCGAAGTGGGAACACCAAATAGTTTGCTCACGAATATTTGCCAAGTAGGCTTTGCGTATGTTTGTGCACCAATAACACAGTGTTACAGCGAAAATATACTTTCGAAATGACCTAGCACACGCTGTAGAACAGGTCGAGTATAGCATTTCCTCATACTTGGTTTTTTCCTAACACCCCCAAAATCTGAAGTTATGGCCCAAAAACCGCTTTTTGCTTTTTTACTTAAATCAATAGATATAACTCGCGAATGAACCGTCCGATTGTTCATAACTTTATTAATTCCGATAGCGACGGGAGGAATCTAAAACAATTTAATCAATGGTTTGAATAATTTAATGCGATGGCTCAGAAATGCGGCTTACAGATCTGGCATTTTCAACTTTTTTTGTGAAATTTGTAATTTGGCCATCACTGGTTTATCTGTTTTACTCTATGCTATTTTTCTTAAATTATATTATAAAAGCCCATTTATTTCTCCGTTCAACGGTTGTTTTCCCAATGAATTTGGATACCGTTTGTCGAAGTTATGCGCGTTTTTCTGAGGACACATCGACAATCTAGTATTTATTTTTAGTATTTCAACATATTTATGTTTGCTTTAACATTAGGGCCCCCTAAAAAGTAAACTCAGTTTTAATTGGCGCCAGATTCAAATAATCTTTTTAAATACTTAAAAAAATTTAAATTTATATAAACTTTCATGTTTCACGATTTCTGGGCCAAGATTAACGCTCTCCAGTAATGTTACCTATTGAGCCAAAATAAGCTATTTTGTACAAACAGCAAAAACCACCCTTATAAGCAAGTCAAAGTCGCCCACATAGCGTTTAATGCGCTGTCTGCTTATGCGGGCCGACGTCAACACGCTTGGACTCAGTTGTTTTAACTCTCTTCAAAGCGAGCTAATTACACTTGTTGCGACGTCAGCTTGTGTAGGTCCTCGCCTCAAAAGGAGGCAATTTATAATACGCTGAGTCCACCGAGTACTTTATTGCGCATTAATTTTTAGACAGAATAACAGGTCGATGCCCAAGTGGGCTATGCATTACTGCTTTGGTGCAAGATGATGTCACTTTCTTCTCATTTTAACTTGGCGTGGTGCTCTTTGGTTCTTCTTTGGTATTTAATGGTTCGTCCATCCTGCTATAGTGGTTTTTATATTCTTCATCATTGGTCATCCATGGTATTTTATCGCGGTTCTGTATTATTACAAACATGGTTATGCAGTTATCATTGGGCCTTATTTGTGGGCTTGAAAAGTCATTTCTTAGATATTAAACGGTTTTATTTTCATATAGAACCCACAGCTAAATTCTCTGCATTTGACCAGATATTCCCAAGACTGGCCCGCAGGGCCTGTACACATTTCGCTATTCACGCCAATGGCCAAGGCTTGCGCCATGAGAGCAATCAGCTTCTCAAAAGCCTTAACCGTGCCTGCCTTTGCACGGTTCTTGCCACTTACTTCTTACTATAGCTCACTTTATCTTTATTTAGACTACACTATACCCGTCTCCTGCGCCTTTGCAGTTAGAACTAATATATCATCCCAACCACTTATCGCCCTCATCCCACACCCACTTCCCATTCACCCATTTTTTACAACCACTTCAACACCCGTCCATTTTAAGTCCACAATAAAAATATATAGACTTTTACATTTTACTATAGCTCGAACTCTCAATCAATCTGAAAAATTTTTTTCTTCCTCTTTCCTTCTCTTCTTTCTTTTCTTCCCTTTTCCATCTTTTTTTCTTTTCACCTTTTCCTTTCTTTTTTTCCCCCTTTTTTCCCCTCTACCCTCCTTTCTATTCTTTTATCTTACCTTTTTCCCTTTCTTTCTTTTTCTTTTCACTCGCGTTTTCCTCACTTTTTTTTCTTTCTTTCACCTTTCATCTATAATTTTTTTCTTTTTCCCTTTTCAATTTCCCCATCTATTTCCTCGTTTCCTTCACCTTACATCAAAAATGTTTTTTGTCTTTTCCATTTTCCTCTGCTCCGTTTATCCGCACCTTCACCACTAACACTCCTTCCTTACAGCCCTCTATCTCTTACCGTTTGCTTCGTTTCCTATCTAATCTTCTCATCATCACACACTCTTCTTTTATATTACAGCCAAAATTAAGTATTGCCAGTCCAATATAATCTCTAAATCCGCTGTTTTGCAATATGCAGCTGTTTTTTTTTTGGTGGCGTCAATCGCGCTCTCTCCGCTCCCAAATTACAAAATCTAAAACACGTCCACAACGTCCACCATGTAGTTATAAGTGTGCGAAATAAAGCTCCGTGAATCTGCTTCGCGTAATCCTTAACTCTTCGAGCAATGACGCCTTTCTCTCTTTGGTCTCAGCTTCGTAGCGCTCGTCGTTACATGTAATAGCGAAATGTTTTTGGCCTCTGAACGGCTTGCTAGTAAAATTTAAAATTCCATTCAAACAATTCAGCATTTTTTACATCTTTATCTTTATAATAGATGACGCCTTATTAAAAACAAAACAAAAATTATTTGCTGTCTCAGGCATCATAATTATAAATGTTCTCCACACACTTGAAATGGCCAGCGTGGCGAGAGGGTTGAGAGTCAGCCGCCCATGTCAGCAGTCGTGGGTTCGAATCATGGCCTGACGCAAGCGAAGTTTTTTTTCTTTTTTTGTTTTCAATTGTTTTTTAAACAAATAAAATTTTTTTGTTATTCATCGATATCAAGAAAACACACTTCTTAAATATTTTCAGCATTTAAACGTTTTTCGTTTAGAGCAATGGGTGCTGCGTTGAAATGCTTTCTTAGTACAATGTCCGATCACTATAGGAAGCTATTGTAATTTAAATTTCTCACTATAACGGTGTTTGCTCCAACCTGATGATCACAGTCCAATGTCTTATCACTATATGTATAGATAACAGTATGCGTCGACCGCTCATATTTGCCCAAAAATTGTGAAAAATTTAAGTATATATATGTTTGCTTTTTATGTATTTAAAAAGATTATTTGAATCTGGCGCCAATTAAAACTGAGTTTACTTTTAGGGGCCCTAATGTTAAAGCAAACATAAATATGTTGAAATACTAAAAATAAATACTAGATTGTCGATGTGTCCTCAGAAAAACGCGCATAACTTCGACAAACGGTATCCAAATTCATTGGGAAAACAACCGTTGAACGGAGAAATAAATGGGCTTTTATAATATAATTTAAGAAAAATAGCATAGAGTAAAACAGATAAACCAGTGATGGCCAAATTACAAATTTCAAAAAAAAAAGTTGAAAATCCCAATTCTTAATTGGCCGCATTTCTCAGCCATCGCATTAAATTATTCAAACCATTGATTAAATTGTTTTAGATTCCTCTAGTCGCTATCGGAATTAATAAAGTTATGAACAATCGGACGGTTTATTCGCGAGGTTTATCTATTGATTTAAGTAAAAAAGCAAAAAGCGGTTTTTGGGCCATAACTTCAGATTTTGGAGGTGTTAGGAAAAAACCAAGTATGAGGGAAATGCTATACTCGACTGGCCCAACAATATGTATGGGTTTAAAAAGTTTTTGCAGGTTTTTTTTTATGTTTTTTGTAATTTGAAGCAAATATTTGCCTAATGGGAACACGTGGGAACACAGTAGGAAAATTTTGTTTGCGGGTTTGCGAGTTTGCTCTTGCAAGCAAATTGTTAGAGCAAACACGGCAAATATTTATAAACAAAAAATTTTTTTTGGCTTACGTAAAACCAAAATTAAAGCTGTAGCTGCAAGGAAAATTAAAAAAAATTAAAACCTCGAAATAAAATAAATTCGTAATTGAACAATTATTTTATTATATGTGGTATTAGCTATTTTTTCTATATAAACATAAATAAGAAAAAATATAAATTGCAGCTGATATGGTCTGTACTTTCGATTACAACTTCCCATCATACTGATAACCAAAGTAGTAAACTGGAGTCTTAAGGATGCAATCGGTAAAATCTACAGAGCTATAAAGGACGACTAAGTTAAGGAGTACGCCGTCTTCGTTGCAAGTTAACCAAGAGGATTCTGCGATTTATTTCTATTAATGGTATTGTGTGGAATTCGAAAAACCTACTGCAATGACCGATAGCTATCTGCTCTTGCCAAAAAGCGCATTGTGACCATTAAGCGACATGTGTCCTTACGCTGAATCATTGGACCAACAAGACAAAACCAAAAAATATTAATGTTAAGAGCAAACAACTTTTCAGTCGATGTTCAGCGGTATCACAGCTGTCTTAGCACACCAGTATAATCTTATTTTTTGGTCTCGCTTTTCTTGACAATAACTGTTTTACGCGCTGCTGTTAATGTCCATGTTTATGAACCGAAATAAGGAATGAAACCGAACTCGAAGAACCGAATTTGGCTCGACATTTTATATATTACCAACTGCTCAAAGTCTGCTGCTTTCATTAGCAATAAATTTTTGTAAAGATCTGGAGCCTCCAATTGCAACTCATTTAAGCGCTTTACGCAGCAACCTTTGCTTTCGCGGCTTGTTTTTTATTCGCATGTTTCTTCTTCGCTTCTTCTTGCTCAAGTACCCATAAATATCCAGATCTGCAGCATAAAATCATTAGGCAGTTATTTTTGTTGCTATCCACGTCTGTGCCTTTTCTGTTGTGTTATGTGCTGTCCTCACTACAACTGCATTTTGCATTTTCGCATTTTGGGCAAAATGTACATTTCCCCCATAATTTTAATTTAATTTAATTTTATTTCGGTTTTATCCCAACGCTACAGATACATAGGTACTATAAATTGGCACATTGGTCACAAAAACATAGAGATCACAAAAGATGATGATATACAAAATACATAAAAAAAAATAAAATATATATAAAAAATAAAAATAAATTAAATTTAATCCTAACAACCCTATTAAATTACTAAACTTTTCTAAAACTTTCATTTAATCTATGTTTGTCTTTTGAGATGATTAGTTAACTGAGATTTAAAATGCATTGCGTTCCCAATAGTCTTAATGTTATATGGCAGGTTATTCCAATAGCGGGCAGATTGAATGAAAAAATGTTTTTCGGAGCTGGCCAATCTTACGCGCTGACTAACTATGTTTTTCGTTCGAGTTGAAACAGCAAGTTGTATATTTTGAAATAAATAGTGAGGCTCTTTTGTCGTTAGAATCTTATGGAATAATAATAATGTGCGAAGTCTGATCCACGACTCTAAGTCAAGGCCAAGAATTTGTTTTGCGAATTGCGAGATATGGTCTCTACTACCAAGATTGAATACATATCTTACGATGGAGTTAAATGCCACTTTAAGCCTTTGCATACTGGTTGCGTCACTACTACCAAATATTTCCACTCCGTAGAATAGAGTCGGGATGAGACATGTTCTAGCAACCAAAAGCCTGAGATGAGGAGGAATGAGTTTTTGAGTAAGCGACAACTGCCTAACCAACCCGAATGTTTTCCCGGACACTTTCGTAATATGGTCGCCCCACGTTAGAGTATTATTAAATTGGATTCCCAGGTTAGTGGTATCCTTAGCATATTCCAGCGGAACATTGTTTATTGTCAGCTTAGGCAGATCACTGACATTAAGAGCCTTCTTGTAGATTACCACACATTTCGACTTTTTGGGATTTAACCCCAAACCATTCGCTTTAGCCCACTCGCTAATTTCCACGAGATCCCTATTACAAATTCTTACACACTCATTCAATTCACGCAACGGTCGACTTACATAAAGTTGTACGTCATCAGCATACAAATGGACATTACAGCCTTTCAGACAATCAGGAAGGTCGTTGATATACACAGAGAAGAGTAAAGGCCCAAGGACAGAACCTTGAGGGACACCACGAGTTAGACTTAAGAAACCTGACATACAAGACCCCGATACCACTGCTTGGTTTCTATCACACAAATAGGACTTTATAAGACGCGTTGCAGTTGAGGAAAAATTGTACAGATTTTTAAGCTTGGTACTTAAGATATTGTGGTCAACTGTATCAAATGCCTTGCTGAAATCTAGCAAGGCTAATAATGTAACATTGTTAATGTCCGTCTTCTTACGTATATCTTCTACAATCTTTAAAATAGCTGTCGTGCAGCTTCTGAATTTTGATAACCAGATTGTAGTTGGCTTAACAAAGAATTGGATGACAGAAATGTCTGAATCTGTTTGGCCATTAGTTGTTCAAATACTTTTGCCAAGAAAGGGAGAATGGAGATTGGTCTGAACTCGCTTATATCTTTTGGTATGGGTATAATTTTAGCAAATTTCCAACAGTCAGGAAATACAGAGGTTGTGAATATCGTATTAAATATATAGGTGATATGATTAAGAAGCATAGGAAGTAATATTTTCAAGAATTTGGGATTAACTTTGTCTAATACAAAGTTTGTCCCATACAATTTTGTATGGGCACTTGAGATGCGAAAAAAGTGCATTTTGAGAAAATGTAGCGGCATTACTCGTTAGCCATTCGATTTTCGATAGTTTCTACTCGATAATCGGCCATTTTTTTTGGCTAGTTTTTTAGAGTTGACGAAGTGGTCATCACTACTAAGCGCGCGCCAAATGGCAAAAATTTTAAATTTGCCTAATTGAATTAAATTGAATTTAATTTATACTTTTTAATAACTTATCAATAGTATCAATGATAACACAATGAATTGCAGAAACTAGAGTCTTCCAATGTAGTTGCAATTGGACTTGAGAGACCACAAGCCTTCTAGTCTGGCCACCGAAATAGCTCAAGCATTTCCAGAGAAGAATTTGACATAGATGAGTTTTAAACCCTTACCAACATTAGAGTTTATGTTTCTAGCAGCGCAATAAATTTAAATGGAATATCTTTGTTTCATTTGCTACCTTGTTGCCAGCAATTTTGTAAATTGTTAAAATGCAAATGCAGAAGCAACACAATGAGGACAGGATTCTGCATTTTCAGAGATGACGATAACTTTTTTGAAAATGTGCTTCAGTGAGGAAGCCATATTAGACATCACATAAAAAGCTGATATGTGTTATCCATATTTCCCGCCTACCGCTAAAATCGATGTTGGGAAGAAGCCATATTTGACGGGGGAAAAGCTGATTTGACATCACTGTTCAGTTGTTTGGCACAGTTTTTTGAATTGTTGAAACTCAAAGATTCCGGCTCTGAACAAAATCTCTCAATCAGGGGTGTCCCAAAAATCTCTAGAGATTTTCGTATAAACGATTGCACTTTGAACTAAACTTGGACTGCTTTGTTTGGGAAGTGCTAAGAATCAGACCGCCTACTAGATTATGTGAAAGGAAAACCGTACGCATCCAATCTACTTGGCTTTGAGCAGGCGGTTTCAAATCGCTCAACTTTTGTCATCTAATCTAGTAGGCGGGCATATTTGAACCCCTTAACATATAAATTCAAACAGCTTTATTATGAAATGCTAACGTTTATACGAAAACCTCTAGAGATTTCTGTGACACACCCGAATAAAACACGAGAGATTTGAAACCAACCAAGTTGGTGGGCAAGAGGTTAATGTGGATTAAATAATAAGGCCGGTACTCAATGACTCTATTCCGGCTGTTTGGTTTTATACTCATGATCCGTTGCTCGAAGAAGCTTAGACTTGTCCACAAATAGAATGAATATATTTGCTACGGTTCATCGCTCATTAAATGGCACCCTCAATTCAACGGTGAAAACGGTGCTTTAATTTGTGCATCGATTTGGGTCGTTGCCCCTTCCCCCTTCGCTCTCTGCCAGTTTTAACGGTACCACAAACAACAGTTTTAGTTTTTTTCTTTCTCATATTTTTGTTTCACTTTGTTTATAATTACATCATAATTAAAAAATAATACATAAGGTTGCGTTTGAAAAATTGCTCCTGCTGCTGCGCTGATTGGTTGTCCTGGCAGCAGTAGCGAGTGTCTGTGTGTGTGTTGGTTTGTGTGTGTGTGAGTGAGTGTGTTGGTTGTGTGGAATGGCAGAAATCATTTCATTTTTTTTTCTTCTTTTATATTATAAAAAAAAAACAAAAAAAAGAGAGTACATAATAATCATTCAAAATGTGGAATAAATTAAATTAATGCTAGAACACAACACGGATAGATGATGATCGGATAGATTAATGTTGTGCTGCAAGGCTCCACCACTCGCCATTCGCCACTCGCTGCTGCTGCTGCTGCCGACCGCTTAGAAGCACTTGCGGTGCACAATGGAGGGGCCAGACTCATCGTACTCCTGCTTGGAGATCCACATCTGCTGGAAGGTTGACAGCGAAGCCAGAATGGAGCCACCGATCCAGACGGAGTATTTACGCTCTGGTGGGGCAATAATCTTGATCTTCATTGTGCTGGGGGCCAAGGCGGTGATCTCCTTCTGCATGCGGTCGGCAATGCCAGGGTACATGGTGGTGCCGCCAGACAGGACAGTGTTGGCGTACAGGTCCTTACGGATATCCACATCGCACTTCATGATGGAGTTGTAGGTGGTCTCGTGAATGCCGCACGCCTCCATGCCCAAGAACGAGGGCTGGAACAGGGCCTCGGGACAACGGAAACGCTCGTTGCCGATGGTAATCACCTGGCCATCGGGCAACTCGTAGGACTTCTCCAACGACGAGCTGGACGCAGCGGTGGCCATCTCCTGCTCGAAGTCCAGGGCCACATAGCACAGCTTCTCCTTGATGTCGCGCACGATTTCACGCTCAGCGGTGGTGGTGAACGAGTAGCCGCGCTCGGTGAGGATCTTCATCAGGTAGTCGGTCAAATCGCGACCAGCCAAGTCCAGACGCAGGATGGCATGGGGCAGGGCGTAACCCTCATAGATGGGCACTGTGTGGGAGACACCATCGCCCGAGTCCAGGACAATACCGGTGGTACGGCCCGAAGCGTACAGCGAGAGCACAGCCTGAATGGCCACGTACATGGCGGGCGTGTTGAAGGTCTCGAACATGATCTGTGTCATCTTCTCGCGATTGGCCTTGGGGTTCAGGGGGGCTTCAGTCAGCAGCACGGGGTGCTCCTCGGGAGCCACACGCAGCTCGTTGTAGAAGGTGTGGTGCCAGATCTTCTCCATATCATCCCAGTTCGTCACAATGCCGTGCTCAATGGGATACTTCAGTGTGAGGATGCCACGTTTGCTCTGGGCCTCATCGCCCACATAGGAATCCTTCTGGCCCATGCCAACCATCACACCCTGATGACGTGGACGACCCACGATTGAGGGGAAGACGGCACGGGGAGCATCGTCACCGGCAAAACCAGCCTTGCACATGCCGGAGCCATTGTCGACAACCAAAGCAGCAACTTCTTCGTCACACATTTTGTAGGCTGCAAAGAGGGAGATGGGGAGGGTGGAAGGGGAGAATTAAAATAAAAGCCGGTGCAAAAAAAAAAAAAATTACAAAATGGCGTCTCTTAATTTAACCAACACAAAGAGTGCAACAATGCGGCGACACATGTTTCGTTTTCTCTCGCCCTCAACAATTGACTTTTCTTTTAACGTATATTATTCACCTTTTTTTTTGTTTTAATTAACTGCTTTAGAAATATAAGCACAAAGAATTTGCGGCGTCTGAACTGGGCTCACCCAACTGCACACACTGACTGCTAAAAGAGGAATGAACAAATTTTCAAGGCGTAGGCCAGTTAACTGCCATTTTTTGATCGCTAAGCTGACGTTGACGACGGCAGCGACTTTGCTGCCTCTCTATCTCACTCTCTCGGTGTGTGTGTGTGTGTAGCTCTGACTCTGTCTAACTGGGGCCTGGCTCTCCAAGTGTGACAGAGAGCGCCTGTGCGGGACATATTTTGTGACCATATATGGTCATGTTTTAAAAACGAATTCAACGACGCTCACGCTCACTGCGCCGTTGATTTTTCATACTCAATTTGGCTAACCGGCATTTGGACGGAAACTTGTTCTAGACTTGTGTATGCCTGTATCCAGCTACATGCATACATATGTATGTATGTACGTCATGCATGTAAATAAAATTCCAGAGCCGCATAGATCATAACTGTCTGCAAACCGTTACTTTTATCTCGCTCTCAGCGGGTCTCTAGTTTTTTTTTTTTGAAAGTTTAACATAGCGTGGGAAAAAAAGAAAGTGTTTGGCAAATTTTTAGTCTCATCTGAAGAAATTGTCAACCCAGTGAGGGGTGAAAGCCACTTAAGTTTGCAAAAAAAAAAAATAAAACAATGGAAATGCCTAAACATATTTAAATGAATTTTTACAGTAAAACCACAGAGAAAAGAGAAGGGGAGAAATGTGGTAATATTTACGGTTATTTACTTTCTGCATACATTAAGCTCTCTTTCTCGTTGTTTTAACAAACAAAACTTAATTAAAGCATTTTTGGTATAAAAATCCAACCTAAACTACATTTTTCAATTTTCAATTTTGCCATATCAAAATAATGTGAATTAAAATTATACTCCGAGCATCTAAGTTGATAGTTTTTTGAGTGCCAGAGAAAACTTTTAGGGGGAGCGCGGCTGGTTTTCCATCCACTTTTTTGTTTGTTTTATTTTTTTTCTAATTTCATTTACAGAAAATTTTCCTTTTAGCACGTTTTTTCTTTTCTGTTTTTCACTTTGCACTTATCAAATCACTTGTAAAAAAAAGTTTCAAAAAATAATTCCGCATTTTTGCACCATTTGTGTGTGTTCGTTTTTTAATCCTCTCTTCTCCTTCTTCACATAGAATGGGTGTGTTTTTTTATACTTACTTTTGGTCTGTTTATTTGTTTAAAATTAAATAAATATAAATTAAGTCTTTTGGGTTATTGCTGCTTTAAGCGGTCTATCCACACAGCACAAGAACTCAAACTGTAATGATATGAAAACTGGTCGCAGTTGCCCGATTTATAAAGCCTGCCTCAGAGCCGGCACACAAACACACTCTCACAGAGACATATGTATATGCTCTCCTTATCAGCGGCAACGGCAGCATTGAATTTGTTACTAAAGTTTTACCATATATGGGTATGAAACGAAATTTTCTGAGAATTTCATTCGCTCAGAGCGCCGTTTGTCGCTCAGTGACGACGAGTTGTGCGCTGTGAGCGTGCATTTGGGTGTATGTGTGTGTGTTGGATAGTAGTTTTCAGCGCATCGTCTGGTTTTTGGGCTTGCCTTAACCAAACGGTCAGCGATATGGGGTTCAGTGCATGTGATTCAAAGGCCATTACTCATACAAAATATTCCTTAGAATTTCCATGGGGTTAAACATAGGCATTATAATCTTTGACAATTGACCGAAAATAAAATTGAATAACGGTAAAATCATTTGTTTTGCTCTTCAGTGATAGAAAAATCACGTCATCGTTTGATCCAAATCGATCAGCCTTGATCCCAATTTCACTTCCGCAAAAGATTTGTAATTTAGACACCAAAAACACTTTAAATTTGTAGCCGGAAAAAATGTTGTATAACCGTAAAACTATAACTTACTGAAGCAAACAGAAACAAATATATGGGTTAATTTAGGATTTTTTCCCTACTAGTAAAAACTTTGATAAACCTAAATATATTTGATATTTTTTCTCCATGCGATATTCAACATGTAAAGTTCTTTGCAAAACATGACTCAAGAAATCCAATACAGTATATAGAAAATTTAACAATAAACCAAAATCAGATATTTTATTTTAACCCCTTTTCCCTTAATATAACTTTGAACTATTAATGTGGGCAGGTCTAATGTACAATGACCAATGTACATACCTCTATTGAGCCGCACGGTTGCTAACGGGGACCAAAAGAAGGAGAGCGAACGAGAAAGAGAGAATGTAGCTAACCAAAATCTTTACCTTCTTCAAAAGCCACCTATATTTTGTTCAATAAAAAATGTTTAAAACATGTTATAAAATTTTTTTGACCAAAATTGTTAAAACGTGCTAATTTTAGGTAAATCAACAATATCAAATATTTATATTGAAGTTAAAGCATGTTTAAAGCATTTTTATAAAATAGTTAAATTTTTACTGCGAAATTTAATTAAAGCCAGTCTTAAAAAAATTAAAAAGGATACAGAATAAGGATAATAAAAAATCAATAAATAATGGATTTAACCTCCAGGCTTATTTATGAGCTTAAAAATGCCTAACCGGATGGCGCTAATCATGAATTCGAACTCTGAATCCGGTATTTTGGCCCATTCCTCAGTAACAGCCTTTCGAAACTCTTCAGTCGAGTTGAACTTTCGTCCGCCAGCATAAACACGACGTGCAAGGTTACCACACATGTTCTGAATTGGATTCATGTCTGGAGAACGTACTGGCCATTCAAGAAGCTTGATTTTCTGTTTATTGAACCACTTACGACTGGCCCTTGACACGTTTATGGCAGCATTATCTTGCTAAAAGATTGTATCCGGGTCCGACTCTTGGTTCAAAAAGTCTACTAAGAGTTCATCCAATAAATTTAAGTAACCTTCTGAACTCGTGCGACCGTTAATCTTTAAGAAAATGACGACTAAGCCCGCATTGACAGACATCTAATAAATAAGCCAGAAGGGATATTACGAAACGTCGAATGTCTTCGAGGGAGGAATGGAAAAATGTGGTACTCTCAGATGAGAAAAAGGTTAACTTGAATGGGTCAGATGGTTTTAGTTACTAAAGGCACGACATTAAGGCGTCTGAGCGCATTTCGACCTCCCAAAACTGTATTGGCGGCTCTGTGATGTTTTGGGACGCTTTTAGCCATCACAATCGGACCTCGATATGCAAGATTAGAGGTCGCAGGAATACAGAGGGCTATTTAAACTTATTGGATGAAGTGTTAATTATCTTTTTGGAGCAATAGCCGGACCCGGACACCATCCTTCAGCACGATAATGCGCCCATTCTCGTTTTAAGGGCCATTCGTGGGTGGTTCACTGAGAAGAATATCCAGCTTTTAGTATGTCCAGCGCGTTCTCCGGACATGAACTCAATTGAAAACATGTGTGGTATCCTTGCACGTCGTGTTTATGCTGGCGGACGAAATTTCAACTCGACTGAAGAGCTTCGAAAGTCTGTTACTGAGGAATGGGCCAAAATACCGGATTCAGAGTTCGAAATCATGACTAGTGAGATCCGGTTAGGCATTTTCGAGCTCATAAATAAGCCTGGAGGTTAAATCCATTATTAATTGATATTTTATTATCCTTATTCTGTGTCCTTTTTATTTTTTTATACCCTTGCAAAGGGTATTATAATTTTGCCCAGAAGTTTGCAACGCATAGAAATATTCATTTCCGACCCTATAAACTATATATATTCTTGATCAGGGTGACGAGCTGAGTCGATTGAGCTTTGTCCGTCCGTCTGTCTGTCCGTCTGTCCGTCTGTCTGTTTCTACGCAAACTAGTCTCTCAGTTTTAAAGCTATCGAGCTGAAACTTTGCACAGAGTCTTCTTTTTACTGCACACTGCTAATATGTCGGAACCGACCGGATCGGATGACTATATCTTATAGCTGCCATAGGAACTATCGGTCGAAAAGTGGGTTTTTGTGAGAAAAACTTTTTTGTTTTTAATGTTAACGTCTCTCACTTCAGCGATTATTAATATTATGCGCTTTTACAAAGATTTGGAAGTTTTGGTCAAAATCGGATGACTATATCTTATAGCTGCCATAGGAACTATCGGTCGAAAAGTGGGTTTTATTTAGAAAAATTGTTTGTTTTAATGCTGGCGTTCTTAAACTCTGATTTATTAAAACATTTGCAAGGGTATAAAAACTTCGGCAAAGACGAAGTTAGCTTGGCCTTCTCGTTTTTTTTAAGACTGGCTTTAATTAAATTTCGCAGTAAAAATTGAACTTTTTTATAAAAAATGCCGAAAACATGCTTTAACTTTAATAAAAATATTTGATATTGTTGATTTACCTTAAATCAAGCACGTTTTAACAATTTTGGTCCAAAAAAAATTTTATAACATGTTTTAAACATTTTTTATTGAACAAAATATAGGTGGCTTAAATTAAATTTTGTTGTGTTTTTGTTTTATTACACTGTCAATTATGCACGACTTCTGCTCAACTAAGCAGCAGCTACTTCTGACTATTTTCTGAAATCTAAGCGAAATTGTTACATTTTAAGCACCAGCAAAAGTTGCAACAGGTTTATTTGTCTTTGGTTGATTTTTATTCCATCTGGTTCAATGTAAAATTGAAATCGAAAGCAACTCAGCACTGACCAAACTTTTCTCTCTTTAGTTAGAGATTAAAAGAACCTAGTCTCTTCGAAAATGTCCAGCTGATACAAATTTTTTTAAAACTTTTTCTATTTATTGGACCGTTGGCAACTGCCGCACTATGGTCCAAAATCCCAAAAGCTGGCCAAAAGTCGAAAAAAATTTATTTTTATGTACTTAATGCTTTTAATATTTAGTAGAAATGGTACATCTAGTTTGTATTCTGACTGTTAATAAGGAGGAAGTGTCCCCACCTGGCTCAGGCATGAGCTCCGTTCGTGAGCGTCGATCTTGCCTCATCGTTTACTCGTCATGCATCGAAAAATTAACCGATTTGGATTCTGAAAAATGGATTCTACTCTAGGAAGTAGGTTAGGTTAGGTTGCAATGGTTAGAATAGGAGAATCCTATTTCTTCACTTAGGCCAATGAAGGCCCGTTGTGTTACCATATAACCCTTTCTACGCTGTCGTCGTAGAGGGAGGGTCTTCCCCGTTAAACCATTTAGAAAATAGTAGAAATTTGAGCAGCGAGGCTATATCTATTTCAGAGATGTCTGACAGATCGTTTAGAAAAGGACGACCCAGAACTGTAAGTCGTCTTCTGCTAAGAGCTGGACAATGACAGAAGAGGTGTTGTACACTCTCCTCCTCATCCACTGAGTTGCAGCTTCTACAGAAGTCGTTGTGTCTGATGCCAAGCCTAGCGGCGTGTCTTCCTATTAGGCAGTGTCCAGTAAGGGCCCCTACTAATAAAGAAATATTTACTCTCTCTTGACGGAGTAGCGCCCTAGATTTTTTAGTATTAAGGGTAGGTGTGAATTGATTGCCATCGATCCATGGTTATTCGATAAGTAGTTTCCTTTGTTTGTACTCTAGGAAGTGAGTACAATTTAAATGTATTGCTCAAAATTATTATTAACAATGCATAAAATAGTGAATCGCTAATAAAAGTATAGTTTTTTCTTGGTCTAATTCTGAAAAGTCGTGTTGGAAAAAGCCATAAGTCAAAACTCCCATCAGATCCCACTCTCAAACAAATAAGAAATTGTTGTTTAGACAATTCTTTAAAACATATCCAAAAATTAGCTGCAGATAGCTCCATATTTAGGCTCGGTGATGATTTTTGTGCCACATTTGTCGCTACATAATATATATACACTGCTCGACAGCACTCTTTTTGACCCGCTGAGCACGAAAATCGATATAAAAAAAGCTGTCAAATAGTTATCGATATATTATCGATAAACGTGTTTTTCGACGTTACAGCTAAATCAAATACGTTTTCGAAGAAATTGTACGCCATATTGATTCCGCCATTTTGTTTTCTAAATTTTGACTTCGGATTCGTGATCAGCGACCCCGAAAACCCCCGAACTTTCGCCAAATAAAATTTGTTTTTGAGATGCCGCCATATTGGAACCGCCATTTTGTTTTCTAAATTTTGACATCGGTTCGTGATCAGCGGCCCCGAAAACCAAGACTTTCAGCAAAATCAAATACGTTTTTCGACTTTTGGCCGTCTTTTTGGGATTTGGGACCACTGTGTGCCGGCTATCAAATCTTAATGATTCCCGAAACTCATAAAACTTAGCAAATGACGCAATTTGTTTGGCGTTTAATATGCAATCAGATATACCGTTGTTAATAATCAAACCTTTATGGACCTCCTATTTACCCGTCTATTTACTCGTCTTCATTATAATCTAAACTCAAGTGAGAATATTTCTATATTTACCCGTATACAATTGCCGTCTATTAGGACTTCATAATTATCTTTGGTCATATAAAAAATTTGCAAATTTCGCGATATTTTTTAAACGTTTGATCTATACCTTCAATTAATTTGACTACATTTTCATTCATCGAATCTTCATAATTATCTAAGGTCATACGAAAAAAATGTCAAACTTTAAAATATTTTGGACTACACCTCTTATTTACCAACGTCAGCACTCTCCAAAAATGCCCTAATTACAAATTTGGTTAACTTTACGGTTTTTGGTCTGCACCTCTTATATGAGCGTCATCAATTGTCATCTATCCAAACTTCATAACTTTTTAAGGTCCTTTAAAAATTTTGAAAATTTCGCTATTTTCTTGACCATTTTCTCTACTCCTCCTGGTTACCCGTTTATGATAATCTAAACCAAAGCCCGGCACGTTCTAATCTACAGCGACGCCGACACACCGACAGTACACGAGCTTATACTGCTCTCTTTTGCTAAATGAGCTTTCTCGTGGCTAAACGCAAACACGCACGCCAAAATGAGCATGTGTGTTTTGCCGGCCCCTGATCTAAACTCAAATGATAATTTTTAATATTTCGCGATTTTTTGGAACTTTTGTTCTACACTGCCTTATTATTCTTATTATTCCTTATTATTCTATCAAATCTTTATAAAAATCTTATAAAATATTTACAAATTTCGATTCAAACAAATGAAAATGTGCAGCTTTTGTCATTTTTTATAATAATAAAATTTCGCGATGACGGTTCTACTTTCCACCACTAATAATTTTGCGAATTTCGCGGTTTTTTGTACCATTTAATTAAAATTTATATAGCCTATGTGGTTACTAGATCAACGCTTCATGATTGCATTGAGCTCCGTTTTCAATCTTGAGCAATTCCACTTTTACTGAAAGCGGATATAGTAACCGAGATATAAGTGTCCTTTCCATACAAAATTTTAACACAGAGTTCAAAGTACAAACGTTTATACGAAAAACGAAGTGGAATTGAGAACAGGTCTTCTTAGTGAGATTTCTTTTACTAACTGAAGTAAAGTTTTTTAGGCCTTTGATTTGTGAGTTATTTTTATATGGAGTTTTTTATTCTGACAGTTGCTTTGTTGAGGTGTCCCCTGGAATTCCGATTTTTTATACACAACTTTCCGCCTCCAATGTACCCCATAACCCCTCCTATAGACTTGATTTATTGGAAAACCACACGATGGAATTGTCTAAGATTTTAAATTTATCGAAATACTGACAAAAAAAGTGTCCTCAAGAAATGACAACCCATTATTAAGATAATATAGGCCATAGAGATAAAAATAGACCGAACTAATTTTTCAGATTCACCAACGAAACCGTAGATCGGAATTGCCTTAGAACAACATTAACCATTTGAGTATTAGCAGCTTCACCAAAATGATGCAATTAATTTTATGAGTAAAAACACAATTTACCACAGTTTCAGTTTCTCAATATCATCACGCGTTTAACAGTTATAGACCAAAAACTATAAAAAATTTCGAAATATTTCGCATAATATTTACCATAACCAGGCCTGTTCCCGTTTCCGAATTCGATTGATCGGAATTGGTAAGAGCTGTGATTTCTAAGAGACGATTAAAGAATTCGAGCTAATCTTTTTGTCATCAAGAGGGTCGAATGAAGGTAAATGGAGTTTTAAAGTTAAAAGCCGAAGAACACAGTCGGTTTTGGGATGAACCTTTTTTTTTTAATTTGAAAAAAAAAGCAAAGGTGTGTTTACTCTACTTACTTGTACTTTACTAAGCTTATTTTTTCTTATTTAAAGATATTTTGGAGGTTAATAATATTTTAAAAAAATTTACAAAATATGGAAAATAGTGATCTCATATGTTCTACACAAATCGCTTTCGATTTGTGTCGTTTTTTTAATCGGAAGCAATTTGCAAAACACATAAAGTTGTTGGCTATAAACTTTAAAAGCGCCACCTTCGAAAAACTTAAAATGCAGTAAATCAGAGAAAACAAAAGACTGTCAACTACTATTTTCGAAGATATTTTCTATTGCCAAAACAATTTGCAGAATAATTTAAACTTGGAGGAAAAATAAAAACGATTTTATCAAAATATATGAATATTTTCCATATTAAAATCCAAAATTTGGTATCTTATGAACAAAATCAAAACTATGTGTTTGGTTTTTCTGTAACGTTATTCAATGCAGCTTACACTGAAACGAATTTGGTTTAAAATGGACCTACAAATGTAAACAAACCTCGTTCAACACAAGCTAATCCAAATATCTTTTAAGGGGGTATTCACTTTCGCAAAACTTTTGCGATTCTAAACTCGTTTTTGGAGCAAATTTGGACTTAAAATCGCACAATTTTTGAGAAAGCGAAGAATAGAGGATGGTTAGAATGGAATAGCCTGGAATTTTGGAAAAAAATAAACAATTGATTTGAATTCAGCCACCAACAAAAAAATTAAACTATCTTTTTTTTGGTGCAAAAGCTTGTAAACCTGTATTATTGATCCCAAATTGTTTTGAAATCGAAAAAGCGGGCTTAAAATTGTTAAAAAGCGGGAAGATCCAACTTTAGTAAAAGAGTGTTTTCAAACAAATTGATTTCTTAGTGTAGAAAATAGCATCACATCTTTTTCAACAAATCCCACCGAAAAAAAACCTTTTGCTAAATTTCAAAGGTAACAAAAACCCCTCATAAAAGTTCAAAGAAGTATTAAAATGTTAAATTTAGGGCGGAGTTGAACATACTTGCCAATTTACACCGAATGCTGGCCGGGAGTCATGCATGAGTGAGTCAGTGACTCTCTGCTTGGGGAACCCTGATTTAGGGTATAACTAAGTCGTTGGTTTTGTTTTAAACCACACACAAACGGCTTCCACTCTCACCATACTTCAGCGTCGCTCATTCACTTGCTGCAGCTGCTCGGTGAGAGAGAGAGAGAGCTCTGCTGACTCAGAGTTTCAAACAGAGATTGCGGTCTATCAAAATTGCATGGAAAATGGAAGCTCGGAATTTTGTTTCCCAAACAAATGTAAAAAAAAAAATTGTTGATATGATGAGAAATAAATAGGCAAGAATCTTGGCAACAAAAAATTGTAGGTAAAAGCTGACAAAAATAAAGAAAAACAGAGGCTTTCTCCCCCTCTATTACTTCCGCTTACAAGGAGTGGCCCACCCTATTCGTTTTACATTGCATTTTGGCCGCATTTGGTGGAAATGGAAACAAAAAAAAAAACATGTGTCCAAACACTTCTCCGCAATTGGAGTATGGTCGTCATTCGCATTCCATTCTGTCATTCTTTCATTCTCATTCTGTGCTGCTTTCTTGCCAAGGCAATCATCATCATCATCTAATCGGCCACTGTAAATTGCTTTGGCTTAACGGTCATATAAAGAAACAGGTTAAAAATCGTTAAGAAAAGGTTAAGAAGCGGAAAATAGCCGGCCGGCCGCTTAGCCAAGAAATACTACGAAAAAAAATTCTTCTAAATCAAACAGGAGCAAGCTTCTATGCACTTTCTTCTGCTGCTGCTGCATGCGCTCTCAAAAAAAAAAAAATTCCAGCTGACTGACTTGCTGTTGCCTCATTTACCCAGTACATCTTTCTCGCACAAATAAAACTAATTAAGGCAACAATTAATGACGGTTTTTGGTTTTTTTTTCTGATGATATCTAACAACCATGGTCAAATACCAAATACAATAACAACAAAAAAGTTGCAGTGAAAATGCTTGCCAACTTGAACGCACTATCTAAGGAGAGTAAGCTAGATAGAGAGAACGAGCGACAGAGAGAGGGGGGCGCTAACGGTAACCATGGCATGCATGCGTGTGCGTATGTTAATGGCCATGTAAAGCTTACAAATTAATTGCGAAAAATGTAAACATTTTCACATTCAATGACCTTGACAATGGCTTAAACTACAACTGTTTATGGTGTGTTTTTTTTTTTTTTGTGTAGAAAACGTGACGAGTTACGTACTTTTGGAGAAAGGTCGTTGATCATGGCTATACTTGTGCATACACACACACACTCACACACACACATACATACCTATGTAGGAATATCTTACCTGTGTTGATGCGATTTCAAAGTCAACCTCAACTCGCACTGCTGTTTTTGGCCATTTTGAGTATTTCTAGTTTCAATAAAACAAAAGCCAGTTGGTTGACAAGGTCATAGCCAGACCCAGAGTCTCAGCCAACGGCAGGCCAGGGAGCTTCAATTTCTTCAATTGCTTAATAAAAATTTTGTGAAAAATGATCATGAACAGAAATTGAAAAAGTAATAGAGATCAATGAACCTATAGAAATTTCGCAAGACCCGAAATTAACAGAGGGAAATATTTAAAAGTTCCAAAGCCACATGTGCACACTGTAAGGGGAATTTAGAGTACATCAAAAAAAGTGCTTACAATTGAATGAATTTTTTAAATGTTGGAAAAATATCCAGTTGTTATGAAAATTAACAAAAATCAAAATAACAATAAATAGTCCCTACACAGGCTGCATTGCAACGGTCGCAAAATTCAATTAAAGTGATAAAAATTTAACCATGAGTGTCTTGTATCCAAGAAAGGTTTTTTTTTTTATTCTGGAATAATTGAACTGCAAAATTTTCAATACCGTTCCTTAATCCCTTTGCTGGAACATTTTATATAATTTTTTTCTAAAAACCCTAAAACTAAGAATATTGGAAAAAATCTTGTTGCTTTGATAGACCCAGAATATATTTAAAAAAATTTATTTCCAACATTTTAAGTTCTTTAAATCTTACTTATCCTTACCAAATTTTGCACAAAGTCTTCAAATACCTGTAGGCTACATATATGTCATGACCTGCCTGATCGGATGGTTATAGCATATAGCTGACATAGGAACAATCGGTCGGAAAACTAGTTTTTGTAAGAAAAACTTTCTCGATTTCAAAGGTAGCGTCTCCTACCTTAGTATTTATAAAAATAATATGCTTTCACATAATTCTACAAAGTTTTATCAAAATCTGACAACAATATGTTATAGTTGCCATAGAAACGATCGGGCCCCGAACTAGTTCTAGTGAGAAAAACTTTTGGTTTTCAGTGATAGCTTCACGAAACTAAAAAAGTAGAAATTTCATATGCTTTCACACAAATATACAAAGTTTCATTAAAATCGGTTGACTATATCGTATAGCTCCAATGTAAAAATGGTGTTCTGACTTTCAAAATTCAAGTCGATATCTCCTTAAACTACGGCTGCAATTGATTAAAGTCCCCTTAGATAGGCAAAATTGTACACTGTTCGGTGGCTGAATTCATGATTGTGTCTCTCTGACTAGTCTAGTGCCGGCAATATCATTTATGAATAGTGCTGCAAAGATAGTTATGGGGATAATTAACAATCATTTGGCAACGTGGGTCAAAAACAATGGGAAGTTAAATGAATATCAAGCCGGATTCAGACAAAATTACTCAACGATCGATAATATAAACAATCTGGCATCAATAGTCCATCTGAAGTTTGCAGGGTTTACTGTTTTTTCGTGGAGTTTAAAGCAGCATTTGACAGAGTTCCGAGGCAATTACTGTTATACAAGCTACATCAAATGGCAATGTCAACAAAAACTGTCAATTTTATTGAGAGAATATATAAAAGCACGAAAAGCACCGTTTGGACAGGAGAAGAAATTTCTGATACATTTAAAACTTATACTGGTGTCAAGCAAGGATGTTTACTTTCCCCCTTGCTTTTTGCTTTATACCTTAACGATATGCACGAAAATTTAGAATGTGGCCTTTTTATAGAATATGCGATAAGTGGGCAATGGAAGTCAACCTGGCAAAATCAGAAATAATAATATTCAGAAAAGGAGGAAGACAAGCTGCAGCAGAAAAATGGAGGCATAGATATTAACCAAATACGTAATACGCAAGCAAGTTTTTTGATTTCACGAAGTAAAAAACCTATTGCTAAGCTGTGAACTACCTCAAGAAATGATAAATATGACGTGTATTACAAAAGAACATTGGTGCAATATATGTATTGAACTTCTTATGGCGCTAAGAAAAAAAAGACCACATATCCCACATCCAGAGTGCAGAGAAATCTGCGGTCTTATTTATCATGCGTTGTAGTTCTCTCGAGGTTTCCGCCATCAGCACCATTTCATCCGCATACATTAAGATTTTGCATGTTGTGTCACCTATGACCGCACCGCCTGGAAGCTCTGTATGAAGGTCATCTATATAGAGTGCGAACAACAGCGGGCTCAAAATACATCCCTGTTAGACTCCAGTGTTTGACTGAAACTACTCCGAGCATTTGCTGCCATCCCATATTGTCGTGGTATTATTGTCGTATAGGCTTTTAATCGACATTATGAATTTAGTTGACAGTCCTAAGTTACCTAGCTTAAACAGGAGCGCTTCTCTATTTACGGTGTCAAAGGCTGCACTAAAATCAACAAAAACCAGGAAGAGCTTCTTCATTTTGTTCCAGGTATGATTTCGCAATGGTGGTTAGATAAAGATCCAAACTATATTACGATTTCGCAATTGAAATAAAACAACCAATAAAGCAACCTAACTGCAAAAAGGGGAAATTAAATGTAGTACTTTTCTGTACAGTGTACATTGTACACAGCGAAAAAAAATTGTTTACGAAATAACTTGCCGTCAGCTGAAAACAAGACACAAAATATTCTCAAATATTACGAGAACAATTGAGTTAAATGTTCTTGACTGTTTCTTAACCTTATTTTTGACAACGTTTGATGAGCTCATCTTAAGCCGTGTACGTAAAAAGTAGGGCTGTAGAAAGTAAGGCTTCCAAAATTTAAAGATCTCGCACTTAGTGGGCCTATGAATGCTAACAATATTGATTTTTATATGAATGATAAAATTGGCTAATTACAGGATTCGAGCTAAAACCTTAGGTTCAATAGGTACAGGAACCGGTCCGTGAACCGAACCTTACACTTTACAAAGGGTTCGAACCCCCGTACCTAACCTTGAACAAAGTTTTACAGGTTTGCAGACTTGATTATAAGTGAAATTTGACTTTGCATTTAAATCTTTAATTTAATTAAAAAGAAAGTTCCATTTTCGATCGTTTTTCGTTAGGAAAAATGGTGGAACTGAAGAACAGGCCTGAAAGTCTTGGTTGTTACAATAATATTCCAAGAAGGCTATAAATCAGGGATCGGCAGTGTGAGCAGAAAATTTGCCACTGGGCAACTGAGAAAATATTCGCATTCATAAATTTACGGAAAACAGTCAGAAGAGAGCTTTCAAAAACTTATCGTTTTTCTACTCTGCTCGGCCGTTAACGACCCAGCAAGCAGTGGAAGAGAACAGAAGAGAGCTTTAAAGCAGGGCCGGCCAATTTTGCTTATGTAGGTGAGCAAGAGACACCAAAAAGGTCAAAAATTGAGAGTTTTTAGCAGAGTTCGCCAAGAAGAGAGCGCAAATATGTGATAGTGACTCTCTCTAACACACAGTGATGCATTATTTTGGCAAGCATTTGGTGCGAATTGGAGAGTATGTTCGTCCCCCAGGGGCGATGGCTGGGTAACTCTGGTGTATAGCATCGAAGGCCTGTTTACTCTCTTGGCCTCAGGTTCGGCATGTGTTCGGCTCGTGTATGTGTAAATAGCGAAATGTCTGCGGCCTCTGGGGGCATTCGGTGACAATCGCTGTTTAAAAGCGTCTTAAATGCTGCCTACATCTCTGCTCTCATAGCCAAATCTTGTTGTAAAGTAACAACTTTAGAAAAATGCAGTGTTTGGGCGACACAGACCAAAGGACAAAAGCCAAACTTCTAGCCCAACCGTAAACAGTATGCGAAGCCTTTTCTTGGCTGCCTACTTAATAGCAGACTCCAAAAGCTAGTGAAGGTGACCAGTTGTTTTCGAAAACTATTTGCTCTTCCCTAGGCGGGAACGAACCAATAAATTTATGAAATAAAACCAAAAATAAGTACTTGAAGTAAGTCAATCTTAAACTAAATCTGTCAAGTCCATCAGATATGTACTAGTATTTTTCATTAGCTTGAAAATTTCCCATTCGTGAATTTGAAAAATGCAAAAGAAAACAAACTTCTCCTATTGCTGCTACATAAAGTTTGTGCAAACACAGTTGCTCTGCATTTCTTTTTCTCCAGTTTCAGGGCCAGACATACTTTACGGTCTCGTCTGTCTCTCTCCCAGCCGCTAATCAGATGCGAAATGCCTAGCAAAAATAAATAAATAAATTGAAACCAGTCGCCGGCGTCTCGCCAACGCTGACGCTGCATAAACAAAAACGAAAGAAAAGCAAAAAGAAAAACAAGAAAAAAAAACCTTCAAGTCTGAGCCTCTGTTCCGACTCCTACTTAGTATAGCAATTTGCTATTACACCTCGCCAACATCAGCAAAGTGACGCAGCAGACTAAATAAATGACTCAATACAGAAAATGTTTATGCAGGGGGGCTTTGATTTCGATGAGCGGCCCTAGGACAGCTTCCCCTACTGATTCTACATTTGCATTTCTTTGCGTGGTTTTTGGCACTGGCTGATTATTTTGGTGGCTGCTTTCAAAGTCATTTTTCATGCACCCATCCGAAGTGAAAGACTTGCTTAGGAGTTTCTCGAGGCACGCACCCAACTTAAACGTACATTGCCACTGCAAGAGCGGTGGCAGCGGGACGGAGTGAGGCATTCAAGTGAAATTGTGGAAAATTGTGAGTCCACGCCGAAATCAAATACACATAAATACATAAATACTCACGCAATGGTCGATGTGAAATCTGCAAAATATTTTTGTTTTTCAAAAAAAAAAAAAAAAAAGGTTTTACCAATTCATTTGTGTGCAATCAACAGCAAATTAACTAAACAATTAGCCATATTTTATGAATTTTTACTTTATGTGCACATTTTGTATGCACATTTTACGTGGGCAGATTTATTGGCATGACTGCAGCTGCTTATGACTGAAGTTGGATGTGGTTTTTTTTGGCCAACAATTTTTTTTACAGATTTCAAATATCAACTGGTTTTTTAATATTTCCATACTTATATTAGCTTAAAAAAAACTGTATTCAAACTTAGGGCAGCACTGGTTTTTTGACGGGCGGTTGAAGTCAGCTGTTTGTGTGCCACGGGTTTTTTTTGTGAAATTGGCATCAAATATTAGCCATCTTTGAGTGCGTCTGTTCAAAAAGTTAGAAGCAAAATAAAAATTGTAAAAATGCAAACTGTTAGTTTAGGTATTAGAATGGCCCTTAAAAATAGATTTCAAAATACCGGGCGGAAAAAGTTTCGTTTTGGTCCCAATAGATGTGAAAAAAAGTTTGGCAGCGATCGGACTTCATTTAATGGAGCGCGCTCGCTCGCCCTCAAAATTGAAAATTTGAAATGTATGGAAAATGAGGGGGATGAGTTTCGAATTTATTCTCTAAAAATTTCAAAAAAATTTTTTTGTTAATTCTTTTTTTTATCCTTTTAGGGGAATATCATAGCAACATTTTAAATATAAATGTGTCTTATTTTGAGCGTAAATTTGGCCAGAATTATATCAAAAGGGTCAATTTTTCCAAATTTTTTTTTGAATTTTTTTCGAAGAATTTTTAATCAAGGCTGCAAACCGGTCCTGAACCGAACCCCCTAGAACCGGTTCGGTTCGGGTTTTTTGAGTCCGACGATCCGGATCATGAACCGAACCCCTAATATTAATGACTTCTCGAACCTGAACCCAAACCGGACCGCTTTTTTAAAAAATTAGGTTCGGTTCAACACCTTTGTATTTCGTCCAACGGCATTTACAGTGAAATATATAAACTGCTTGTAATCTAACTGCTCTCATTCAATAAGTTCTATAATCCTGCGACATTTCTCTAGGTCTGATTTATACTATCAACGTCGATAATAAAGCGAATTTGGATCGAGCAGAGAACTTGTAAATGACAACAGCAGAACAGAACAGGAATGCAACTATGCACATCAAAAGCATATCTTGATGTGGACTGTGACCAAGTTACCTCAATAGATTTCCTGGAGGACATCATATATGAAATCTTTTAGACCCATAAAATGTGCGAACGTTTACTAACAATTGAAGATTCATGGATTCAGAGTTCTTTAAAGAAGCTCCACCTATAATCTATTGAATTGTAAACTGCTGATTCACAATTACTACCAAGTGATTTTAATTCCGCTGGCTTTTCATTCCGAGCAATTGTTCTGAATTCGTTTGTTTATTACTGTTTAATCGAACGCTCTTCTAGGTTGGAATGACACTTTTTTAGAGACAATTATTGTCGCAATTTTTTAGTGTAATAAACTCAAATTCCAGCCTCTTCAAATACATTCTGCGGCATATTCAAGCATATTCTTACCCGCTTACACCAACGACTTTTGCCATTAGACGATAAATTGTGACTAAAATTGTCTTATTATAAGCTCAGTGCCAATATTGGCTGCAATGCTCTTGGACCCAAGTTTTTTAACATTGTTAACTTCTGCTGAAGCTCTACAAAGAAATTTTTAATAAAAGTTTTCAAAATTCACCTTTAAATAAAGTGCAAATTGCAAATAAAAGAAATTTATGAAAGCCATAGAAAGCAATGAAGAAATATCAAATATAAGATCAGTAAATTATGATATAGATTCCTTCGACAATTGTCTTAGAGAACATACATCGACAAATGTTTCAAAATTCTTATAAGGTCAATAAAACGAGGATTTAAAAAAATTGCCTTTGCTATAATTACTGTTCCAGCAACTCAGGTATCAGTTGAACGAGCCTTTTCAACACTTAAGTTTGATCTTTCTGATCTAAGAGCTAGTGAAGCTAGGTAAACAGCTCATAGAAGATATAATGCTTATTACCTAAAACTTAGCAGTTCTCAAAAGTTGTAAATTTCAGCTATTAAATTTGACAACTAAAGTATCGTTATTGAAATATAGAATATTATTTAAACAAATAAGTATTTATAATCCGAAACTATTCTTTTAAGTTCAAGCGAACCGAGGATCGAACCAAAACCTTGGGTTCAGGAGTTCCAAAAACCGGTCCGCGAACCAAACCTTAAGTTTTTCAACGGGTTCGAACCCACGGACCGAACCTTCTGCAAAATTTTAGAGGTTTGCAGCCTTGTTTTTAATATATATGATTTGATTTTGATTTTTGTTTTTGCCCCGGGGCAAAACTATCGTTTTTTTAGTCCCAATTGATAATAAAAAGTTTGGCTATGAGACTTAACATTTAGTGGACGCGCTCTCGCCCCAAAAACCAAAAATTTTAAAAAATGTGTACTGCCAATATATGGGATGAGATTCGGATTAAATCTCTAAAATTGAAAAAAAAATTTTAAGTGGTTTTTCTCTTTAAATCCTTTATCGGGAATACCATAGCAACATTTTACATATTTTTGTTGGATATTTCGTAGCGTACTTGGTCAGAATCGTATCAAATCGGACAATTTAAAAGAAAACAAATTTTTTTTGAGATGAGTTTCGAATTTAATCTCTAAAAATTTTTAATTTTTGTTTAAGTGCTATTTTCTTTAAATCTTTTAGGGAAAATTTTAATTTTTTTTTTTTTTTGAGCGTTATTTTTATTATTTTTTTTATTTTTTTTTTTTGTTTTCCCGTGCAGGCAATAAGTCCCCAATGAAATAAGTCCCCAAACGATAAAATGAAATAAGGCCCCAAATTTGGGGTGTTATTTCATATGAAATAATACCCCAATTTAAATTATGAAATAAGGCCCCACTGAAATGAAATAAGGCCCCAAAAATAAATGAAAAAAGGCCCCAAATTTGGGGTGTTATTTCATATGAAATAATACCCCAATTTCAAAAATGAAATAGCACCCCCAATTTTTCTGAATATTTTTTAATTTGGATTTTTCGTGAAAAATAGTGAAAATTTGATACAAAAAATCGCGCGATTTTTTTGTATCAAATTTGCTCTCGCGGCGGCAACATAAATAGAATCCTTTTTTTTAAATTAAATAATGAAAATTTGATGCAAAAAATCGCGCGATTTTTGTTTCAAATTTTACTTCTAAGATTGAACATTTTTTTTTTGTATTATAAATTAAATTCAAGTTGTAAAACATTTTCTGTTCTTTTACGTAAAACAGTCCAGTCCTGCGTATTCCAACAATTTTTCTGCACTCTATAATTTAATCTTTCATTTTTCATTACTTCGCACAATGCAAATCACTAAACTGATCAACATACTCCATAGTTTATCACTGAACTATTTTTAAAACATTACTTTTGCACACCTTTACAAAAATTCTGCGCATCAAATACTTGGTCCAAGAATACCAGCAAATAAGAAAATTAAGCGTTATTAAAGTTCTTGAATTTTTTTCATATTTTAGGAAAGTAATAAGAAAAAATGAAATAGATCCCAAAAAATCATATTAAAAATTGACGTCTAATTTCTTTATAAAAATGAAATAAGGCCCCAAAAAAAAATTAGCTTTGGGGCCTTATTTCATTCGTATTTTGGGGACTTATTTCATTTTTGAAAAGGAAAAGATAACAAGCCCCAAAAATGAAATAACACCCCAAATTTGAGAAAAATCGTTGTTTTGTTTTCCATATAAATTTTGGGGCCTTATTTCATTTTTTTTTTTTTTGGGGGCTTCTTCATTGGGGCTTATTTCGCAGGCCTGCCCGGGCCGAAGAAGTTTCGTTTTGGTCCCCATTTTAATAAAAACTCTGCCAGCGATTGACTTTTTCTGTAGTCATTCTACAACCACGCATATTGAAAAAGAAACACCTTTAAGACTGGTCGGTTTGACGGCAAATTTCTTCTCAGGATTTGGTGCTAAATTCGACCAACTACTCCACTCTTTTCTCTGGAATATTTTCAATACTTCGTGTTCCAATCGACGGGATTTTAATTAGCGTTTTAGTGTTTTTCTAAGTAACGTGACAAATGTAAAGAGAAATAACGGTTCAGCTAGTGAAGATACGAATATCGTAAAGACATTCGCTGCGTACCGATGGACTCAACTATTTATCTGTATCTGTTAGCTAATGTAAATTCTAATCATGATTTGAATCAAAAAGTACATTGATTTATTTAACAGTTTCATTTACTAGCGAAAATCAAAATCTCGTATAAATGTATTATTTTATCATAAAAACGAGAAGGCCAAGCTAACTTCGTCTGTGCCGAAGTTTTTATACCCTTGCAAATGTTTTAATACATCAAAGTTTAAGAACGCCAGCATTTAAACAAACAATTTTTCTAAATAAAACCCACTTTTCGACCGCTAGTTCCTAACAGCTATAAGATATAGTCATCCGATTTTGACCAAAACTTCCAAAATCTTTGTAAAAGCGCATAATATTAATAATTGTCGATAGTTCCTATCACATAAGATATAGTCATCCGATAATTGAAGTGGGAGCCGTTAACATTAAAAACAAAAAGTTTTTCTCATTAAATCCCACTTTTCAACCGATAGTTCCTATGGCAGCTATAAGATATAGTCATCCGATTTGGACAAAAACTTCCTAATCTATGTGAACGCGTTAGAATTAATAATTGCTGAAGTGGGAGCCGTTAACATTAAAAACAAAAAGTTTTTCTCACAAAACCCACTTTTCAACCGATAGTTCCTATGGCAGCTATAAGATATAGTCATCCGATTTGGACAAAAACTTCCTAATCTATGTGAAAGCGTATAGAATTAATAATTGCTGAAGTGGGAGCCGTTAACAATAAAAACAAAAAAGTTTTTCTCACAAAGACCCACTTTTCGACCGATAGTTCCTATGGCAGCTATAAGATATAGTCATCCGATTTGGACAAAAACTTCCTAATCTATGTGAAAGCGTATAGAATTAATAATTGCTGAAGTGGGAGCCGTTAACAATAAAAACAAAAAAGTTTTTCTCACAAAGACCCACTTTTCGACCGATAGTTCCTATGGCAGCTATAAGATATAGTCATCCGATCCGGTCGGTTCCGACATATTAGCAGTGTGCAGTAAAAAGAAGACTCTGTGCAAAGTTTCAGCTCGATAGCTTTAAAACTGAGAGACTAGTTCGCGTAGAAACAGACAGACGGACAGACGGACAGACAGACGGACGGACAAAGCTCAATCGACTCAGCTCGTCGTCCTGATCAAGAATATATATAGTTTATAGGGTCGGAAATGAATATTTCTATGCGTTGCAAACTTCTGGGCAAAATTATAATACCCTTTGCAAGGGTATAAAAAAAAAAAAAATGATTCTGATCAAGTTTGCAATCGAAATATATCCAACCAAAATATTTTAAAATTTTCTATGATATTCCGCTAAAAGGATTTAAAATGAATTAACACTTAACCAAAAATTAAAAATTTTTAGATATTAAATTCGAAACTCATCTCACAAAAAAACAAAAGAAATGTGAAAAAATGGCCGATTTGATATGATTCTAACCAAGTCTACGCTCGAAATATCCAACAAAAATATGTAAAATGTTGCTATGGTATTCCCTAAAAAGGGTTTAAAGAGAAAAACCACTTAAAATTTTTTTTTCAATTTTACAGATTTAATCCGGATCTCATCCCATATATTGGCAGTATATTTAAAATTTTTGGTTTTGGGGCGAGAGCGCGTCCACTAAATGTGGTCCGATCGTAGCCAAACTTTTAATTATATCAATTGGGACTAAAACGATAGTTTTGCCGCCCGGGCAAAAGCAAAAATCAGAATCTCATATATATTAAAAATTCTTCGAAAAAATACCAAAAAAATTTTGAAAAATTTACCCTTTTGCTATAATTCTGGCCAAGTTTACGCTCAAAATAAGACACAATTATATTTAAAATGTTGCTATGATATTCCCCAAAAATTTTTTTTGACTTTTTAGAGATTAAATTCGAAACTCATCCCCCTCATTTTCCATACATTTCAAATTTTCGATTTTGAGGGCGATTAAGGAAGTCCGATCGCTGCCAAACTTTTTTTCATATCATTTCCGCCCGGTATTTTGAAATCACAAAAAAAAAGTTTATATAAGGGCCAGTCTATTAGGTATGTTAAATTAAGATTTGATAACTAAGTTTGTCATTGTTCTGTGCTTTTGCCCAATTGTGCTGTGTGTGGTTTGGGTGTAATTTTAGGTTGACCCCAACAAGTGTAACAGTGTTTCGTGGAATAGAAGTTGTACATCGGGGCACAACGTTTTAAGGTTTGAATGCAAAGTTATTAACGAAAGTTAGTAGATTAATGAGTAACTAACACATCTTGCTACAAACGTGCGACTTTTCGAGAAAATCGCTTTTAATGCAGCTTAATTTAGCTTATTTACATATTACTCGAGAGCGAGAGATAAAAAAAATTTTTCGTTTGGTAGCATCAAACCAAAAAAAGTTTTTTAAGTCGTTTTTTAGAGCTAAAAATTAAAGTAATAGTGTTTAGCAAATCGGACAGATCATCAATATGGCAGCTATATCAAATAGTATGCCGGATCGAACCATATTTGATAAGTCGCTAAAGAAGCTTCAAATACGCGCTCAAACCGAATATCAGTTCAATATGTTTAAAACCAACGAAGTTGGTGCATATCGGCCAGATCGGTTATATGGCAGCTATATCAAATAGTGGTCCAAACCAAACAAGATTTTGTAAGTCGTATTAAGAGCTTAAAATAAGAGTACAAACCGAATTTCAGTTCAATAGCGTAAAAAACAACAAAGTTAAAGCAAATCGGCCAGATCGGTTATATGGCAGCTATATCAAATATTGGTCTAAATTGAGTAAAATTTTCCAAGGCGTCCTTGGGGCGCAAAATATGATTATAAACCAAATTTGGGGTCAATAATTTAAAAACTAGAGTTTATGCCCAAAAAAGGAAAAAAAACCACTGTGCACCCTGGGAGTTGGATAAAATTTTTAGGTTTGAATTTTTCGGAGTGAAATTTCTAGAAATTTCTTTAAGATCGGATGACTATATTTAGATTGGTCGCAAATTGGAAGCTACGATATCAGCCGGCTGGCTTCCAGTGTATTGCTCGGTCTTTGCGGCAGAAGCAATGGCCGTTCTCCAACCAGTCCGATTTGCCCAACGACAAAAAGGACGATTCGTGATTTGCGCTGACAGTCTTTCTTCCATAAAAGCGATTAAGAATATTACAAACCGGAACCAGATAGTCAGCAGTATCAGAGATGCCTGCATCAAAACACCATCCAAAATTAAAATCTTCTGGGTGCCTAGTAATAAAGGAATAGCTGGAAACGAATCAGCTGACGAGGCCGCTCAACTTTTATACCTCCATCCCCTCTATTGAAAAGGTTCATCAAAGGCTTATTAAATCGTAGCTTCAACAACAACAAGCGCTCGACTGGAGCTCCTTTCCGCACACATACAAGGTCGTAAATACTACAAGGGAAAATATTTATTTTCCCAATTATTCTATCCGTCACCACAGTTTTCTATTCCCTGCTCATCAGCGGAGGCCAACAACCAACAAACACCCTCTCTCTGACTTTAACCACAACCCATATACTAGACACCTGCCCAGAATTTGACAATATTTGGGTCTCTCTTTTTTCAAATCAATCCCCTTCCTAATAAAAAATCGCAACATATTTAATACTATCTAAACAAATTTGTATTCCTAGTTTCTTAGTTCTTGTTACTAACTGTGCTCTATTCCTACTTTTAGTTATAAATTTTTATATTTTCATGTATTTTTAATATGTTTAAGTATAAGAAAAATTTTTATTATATTTGGGGAATTTGGTTTTTATAGAAAAATTTTTTTTGTTTATTAGTTTGATATTGGGTGTTGATATTAAAAAAAATTTTTTTTAATTTGGTTGTTTGAATTTATTTTAATATACGTTTGTGGTTGATACTCACGAGGCTTTGATGTGAAACATCAAATGATGCTTAGTTTAAGAGCTTATTTTCAAATGAGAAGCTCTCTCAATGGTATATAAATCAGCAAGGGCACTCTTTCGAAAGAACAGGGAGTAGAAATACCAGCCACAAGATCACTTGCTGCAGTGTTCTTTCATTTTTACAGGAAGTCTTGCCTATTCTGCTGATCCTTAGATAAATAATGATGTTTCACCCACCCAGATACCACCAAGGTGAGATCCCAGATCCCACCAAGATCACACCCAGATCCCTCCAAGATTCCACCCAGATCCCTTCTAAATACTACCCAGATACCACACAGATCCCACCCAGATCCAACCCAGACTCCACCCAGATCCCTTCCAGAACCCACCTAGATCCCACAAAGGTCATACCCAGATCCAACCAATATCCCACCCAGATCCCACCCAGATCCCACCCAGATCCTACCCAGATCCAACCTAGATCCCACTTAGATCCCACCCAGATCCTACCCAGATCCCACTTAGATCCCCCCAGATCCTACCCAGATCCCACCCAGATCCCACCCAGATCCCACCCAGATCCCGCCCAGATCCCACCCAGATCCCACCCAGATCCCACCCAGATCCCACCCAGATCCCACCCAGGTCCCACATAGATCCCACCTAAATTCTACCCTGATCCCATCCAGATCCCACACAGTTCCCACTTAGATCCCAACCAAATCCAACCAAGATCCCACCCAGCATCCCACCCAAATCCCACCCAGATCCCGCCCACATCCTACCTAGATTCTACCCTGATCCCATCCAGTTCCCACTTAAATCCCAACCAAATCCCACCCAGATCCTACCCAGATCCCACTTAGATCCGGCCCAGATCCCACCCAGATCCCACCAGATCCTACCCAGATCCAACCTAGCTAGATCCCGCTTAGATCCCAACCAGATCCCACTGAGATCCTACCCAGATCCCACTTAGATCCCGCCCAGATCTTTGCCAGAACCCACCCAGTTGCCCCTCTTCAGCATCTTTCCTACCTCTTCGCTTCCCCCTCTGCCCATCCTCTTGTGTGTGTGTGTTTGCCGGGAAACTCCAAAAAACAACAACACAAAATATGAATGACGTCAGCGTCACGTGACGCTGAAATCAAATTCCATACGTTAAGTGCATAAGGTAACGGGCTTATTTCCCAGTCAAGCCCGTACAAATCTTTTCTGTGTTTTCTGAAAAACTTAAATGAAACGACTTAGGTGGAGTGGGTCGTTGAAGCAATGTTTCTGATTCCTATGGAATAAAATGGGTGGAGGGAAAAGCAGCAGCGCGCATATCCAGGAGTCCAGGAGTCTTGCCTTCCTTCACTTCCAATCCAAATAGGTATATCCCCGTTTCCTATTCCACCCAAAAGTGAGGAATCCGCTCACACCTAGTCCAAAATCAATCAAATTTTTTTATTGTGTATTTAAATTTTTTTTAAATGTTCTCGGTTTTTTCCCTCTGTGAAGGAACGATTGGTCGAAAAAGTAGTTCTAGTTAGAAAAACTTAATTATTTTCAATGGTAGCGTCTCAATGCTTTCCAATTATGAATATTTTCTGACGATTTTTATCAAATTCGGATGAATATCCCCAATAGCTGCCATATAAGCAACTGCTCACTTGATGGTGGCGCCATCTATTGGTGAGCTTGTGAAATCATTCAACATGGGAACTATCTCTCGAAATGGGTCTTAGTGAAAAAAACTCTTTTGATTTTAATGTTAACGTCTCCAAACTCAGCAATTATTAATTATATGTATATCCCTTTACACAGATTTGCAGGTTTTAGTCAAAATCGGATGACTATATCTTATAGCTGCCATAGGAACCATCGGTCGGAAAATGGATTTTAGTAAGAAAAATGTTTGCGTTCTTAAACTCTGAGATTTCAGAACATTTGCAAGGGTATCAAAACTTTGTCACAGGCGAAGTTAGCTTGGCTTTCTCATTTTTTGTAGTGTGTAGTATAAATAAAGTTAATCCCATGTGTTCTACAAATCGCTAAAGAACCGGCCGGATCGTATGACTATAGCATATAGCTGCCATAGGAACGATCGGTTGAAAAACTAGTTTTAGAGAGAAAAACTGATCAATATGATATGCTAACACACAATTCTGTCAAGTCTGATCCAAATCGTATGACTATAGCATATAGCTGCCATAGGAATGATCGGTCGAAAAATAGTTTTAGTGAGAAAAACTTTTTTGTTTTAAATGGTAGCGTCTTTGTACGTTCCAGTTATAAATATTATCTGTCTCAACACAATTTTGGAGAATTTGATCAAATCGGATGAATATATCGTAAAACTGCCGTATAAAAATCTGTAATATAAACTTCGGTCGAGCCGAAGTTAGCTTTCCTCTATTCTTAATGGTAGCGTCCTTGTACTTTCAAGTTATAAATATTTTTTGTTTTCTACACAATTTTAGGGAATTTTGTGGAAATTGGTTTAATATTATATATCGTATAGCTGCCATATAACTGGCAAGCAAATGTTCAAAATAGAGTTTGGGAAATAACTCACTAACGCCTAGAATGTTCGACGAATGTCATTTAAAACCTTAATTTATGTCAATTATACAATCTGCAAGTGTATATAAACTTCGGTATAGCCGAAGTTAGCTTTCTTCTATTTTTATTGGTATTTACTGGCTTAGCTGACTTCACAACGACGGTTTTTTTCTTTATACGGTTCTTTGAAGAGCCTTACTTTCAGCTTCCATCTGCAGTACAGTCAGAAAGGAGTAAAATAAATAATTGAAGTAGTTTAAAATGTTGTACATGATCGGCTTATGGAACAGTAAATTAGTTATCAATAATTCACACTCGGATAAAGAAACTCGTACTTTTTTGTCGAGCTCAAGTGGCGGAACAATATTATTAGTATTATAAAAATCATTTCAACCAGTTTTTCATATAACCAAAAATGCATTTTTAAAATTTAAAAAATATGCTTATTCTATGAACATTCCATTGCATTTACTGAAGACTAGTGTATATTTTCAAGTTTTCAAGTTTTTGAAATAATAAGATGAAAATCAAGTCCCGACCAGATTTCAAAGTTGACCCTAAAGAAGTGTCACTTGTGTCAAATAATTGGCTACCCTGGTGGATAGCTTTACCACAAAATGCACTTGAGAATAAGTTTTATTATCTCTGAAGACAAAGCAGTAGTTTCGTGTTAAGACATTAAGTCATACATTACAGAGCCCGTGAGTTTGTCCACGTCCCAGATATTAAGTCCGTATATAAAAACTGTGGATTTCACAGCAGCATCAGCACTTGACTCGACTTCTAATTCTTTCCCAAAAATTAAAGAGGAAATATTTTTGGATACATCTTCGACATAACAAATTGACCTCATGGCAGCAACTCTTCAATTATAATTCAATTCAAATTGGCGTTCCTCCTATTTCCCGACCTGCTCCTCCAAAGCTTTCGACTCTTTCCTACAAACTTTTCTTTGGCGTTCAACTTCGCGGACAAATTTTCAAAAATTTCTTACTTAGTGCGCGCCTGCATAACTAATCGAAGGTCTATGCCAAATCTTAGACCTCTAGGATAGACAGTCTGTCAGTCAGTCGGGCCTACAGACCTATAAGTATAGATATTCATAATCTGAAAAGATTTCCTTCGAAACTGCAATATTTACTGATTTAATGTTCGTTTTTCTTTATCTTTCTTCATACGCAAAATAAAGGGACTTTTTGTTCAGTTTAAATAAAAATTTATTTCAGAATAACTCTGAAATCACCTGACTTTAGCAAAAGGTTAAAATGGTTTGCCACATTCAATGAAAATTATCGAAGACTATTTCACATCTTTAATTTTTTTAAATAATAGTACAACAAATTAAAAAAGAAATTGCGTGCAAAGTGTGCCCATTCAATGAGAACCACAGAAAACTAGTGCACATTTTAAAATTTTTTAACTAATAATATACAAAAATAAGAAGGAACACAACAACATACGTCCAAGTCCCGACTAGATTCAAAAGTTGACGTATAAGATGACCCATCTATACTATAACTGGTCCGGACAACTAGTTCACATTTTCAGGTAGTTTAATTAATAAAAAGACAAATAAACGATGCTGAAGGCCAGCATGAAGTCGGGATAGAGAATCTCTGGGGAATACTTTCTGCTGAAGCTTTCAAGAATTGAAAAATAAATTCTTATAAATAATTTTCATGAAACGCCACATAAACTTACTAGCCTCAATCGCCAGGTGCGAAAAAATATAGAGATGTTATCATGTTCTTTGGAAAAATAAGTCTAGTCAATAAGCATAAAGTCTTTGTATACAAGGAAAAAGTGGTGCGTTATTCGAAGGAGAAGAAGAAAAAATTACAGAAAGAAAATATTTCATATATTAATTTTGAGAACCGAAACTGCCATTTCTTCCCAAACTAAAAGATTGAAGTTTTAGTTTAGAATATAAATAAAAAGAAGAAAACTTGCTGTTTCATCTGCTGCAGCAATTAAGACCGAGGGTCTAATTTGTTTAATAAAGAAATAATAAATAAAATGTTGCGACCTGCTGGCCCTGCAGCCGAGCCGCAACTGAAACACCAAAACCAAAACTGTCAGTCTCATCGACTTTCGGCCTACTTGGATATTTTTTTTTTGAAAAAACTAAATTGTCAACCTCATCGACTTTTGGCCTACCTTTTTTTTTTTTTTTGGACAGGGTATATTTAAATTGTCCGGATATTTGTAACGCACAGAAGGAAGCATCTCCGAACACATAAAGTATATATATTCTTGATCAGCGTGACGAGCTGAGTTGATATAGACATGTCCGTCCGCCTGTCCGTCTGTTTCTTTGCTATCTCCTGCCTATCTTAACCAAACTTTGCACGAAGTCTTTTAGTACAAATACGCTGCACATTTGTCGGAACTGACCTGATCGGATGACTATAGCATACAGCTGCCATAGGAACGATCGGTTGAAAAACTAGTTTTAGAGATAAAAACTTTTGTGTTTTCAATGCTATCGCTACCAAACCTCGTATTTATAAGTTCTTTATGCTTTCACATAATTTCAGCAAGTTTTATGCAAATCGAGCAACTATATAGTATAGCTGCCATACAAAAGATAGATCTAAAAAAGGTTTAGTATGAAAAACTTTTTTGTTTTCAATGCTATCGCTCGCAAACTCGTTACTGATCAATATGATATGTTAACACACAATTATGTCAAGTCTGATCCAAATCGGATGACTATAGCATATAGCTGCCATAGGAATGATCGGTCGAAAAAATAGTTTTAGTGAGAAAAACTTTTTGTTTTCAATGGTAGCGTGTTTGTACGTCTCAGTTATAAATATTATCTGTCTCAACACAATTTTAGAGAGTTTGATCAAAATCGGATGAATATATCGGAGCAAAAATTAATCATTTCCTCCAAACGTCAGTATTACCACAGCAAACTTTATCATGCAACCTCCAATAGACAAACATGGAACTATTTTAAGAATTTGGGAGTTGGCTAATGCCTATGTCCTCCACAAAAATTAATGTTGACCCTGACGAACTAAACAGAAAGTTTGTACACTCACCAGTACCTGAAATTACGTGTAATATGTACCTTAACAGTCTTCCCTATAAAGAATGTGATAATCATTTTAGCTTTTCTTGCGTTAGTCAGTGTGATGTCTTGGAATCTATCCTTTTAATTAAGTCGAATGCTACTGCACTGGATGACATTAACCCAAAGTTTGTAAAAATAATTCTCCCAAAAATTTTGACGTACTTAACCTATATTTTTAATACCGCCTTAACCACCTCAAAATTTCCGAACTCTTGGAAATTAGCCAAGGTTGTTCCATTGCCCAAATCTACTAATGAGTACAGGCCAATATCTATATGTACTTCCTTACTTATCTAATATACTTGATCTGATGGCAAAACAAATTAATGAATTCTTTACTTCAAATAATCTTTTTAATAACAATCAGTCAGGTTTTAGAAAAAACAGAAGTTGCATCACAGCAATTTTGAAAATAATGGAAAGCATTCGAAAACAAATTGACAATGGAAATATAACATTATTAACTCTACTTGATTACAGTAAAGCATTCGACACAGTTAACCACGACGTATTATGCACTAAACTAAACCGAATGTATATGTTCTCAAGCACCGCTGTAGACCTTCTAAAATCCTATTTAAGTAATCGACAACAACTGGTAGCTACAAGTACGGCTTCCTCATCGTTTTTGACCCTTAAACGTGGTGTGCCCCAGGGTTCGATTCTCGGGCCCTTATTATTCTATGTTTATGTCAATGACTTGCCGTCAGTCTTGTCTAATTGTGAAGTTCATATGTATGCTGATAATGTTCAACTGTATGTTTCCCGTCCCATGTTGAAGTTTAATGAATGTGTACAAATATGTAATATATGTAGATCTATGTAAAGTTAATGACTGGGCAAATAAGAATGGCCTTGGCCTAAATCCAGTTAAGTCCAAGTGCATAGTTATAAGCAGCAAGGTTGTCAGAAGAATTAACAATGTAGAGCGAGCGAACAACCTAGGATTTACTTTTAACCAAACATTAACTTGGAGTGATCATGTCACCGCTTCTGTAGGAAAATTGTATGGACTGCTCAGGCAACTGTATCTGACTAAAGACTTTATACCAACCAAGCTGAGACTTTTAATTGCTAAGACTTATTTAACTTCTAGACTATTTTATGGTATCGAGGTTATTGGTATTTCTGATGCCAGTAGTCAACACAGAATGCAAGTGGCATTTAACAATATCGCAAGATATATATATGATCGAACTCGCTTTGACCGGATATCAGAAGGTTTCCACATTTTTGTATCGATGTCATTTGAATTTCATGGAAGCCAGAAAAGATAATTGAGAGTTATATAGCACATTTAGCTGGCTACTTTATCTTAACAGAAATGGCCTAGAGGTTAAGACCTGAGACTAGAAATCAACAAGACCGGGGTTCAAATCTCAGTAGGGGCATGAAAAAAATGTTTTTTTTTTTATTTTTAACAAAATATGTACATATGCTATGGAAACGATAAAAAAAAAATAATGTACATTTCGAAATATGTAATCAAAATGGAAAAAGGCTATAACGCAATAATATATAAGTTTTTGTTACTTGTAGCGTTAGGATGGTCCTTCAAAATAAATAAAATATCGTATAGCTGCCATATAAAAAACTGGCAGGCATACATATATCATGCTCCAAGGGTATATAAACTTCGGTCGAGCTGAAGTTAGCTTTTCTCTATTTTTTTAAGTCTTTTACTGAACATCTTTGTTCAATCTTCAGCGGCCTATGCCTGCTTACTGCCAGCCAGCAATTCAAACAATTGATGGGTTTGTTAAAAGCGAAAAAAAATTTCCCCAACAAAAAAAAAAACGGCCGGAGCGGGGGAGGAAAACAACCGGTTGTGTGGGGTGTGTTATTATATTTTTTTTTTTGTATTCCCCCCCGGCGAAGGAATTTATTATGAAATCTGCCTGTTTTTTTATTTATAGGCCAAGACTGTTGATGATTGAATTGGGAAATTTATGAAATAGCGTTAAGCAGTTAACCAGCCTCCTTTGTGGTGTTGTACCTGTCTTGTTTTAGAAAAGTTATTGGAAAAAATTTTAATTTATTACCTTGAGGCTGGGGAGTAAAAAATTTTTTTTTATAAAATACAACAAAAAAAAAAATTTGTGAGGTCCAGCCCTATTTGTATTAAATTCTGATCCTGTTTTGTGCACTGATTCCAAAACTGGTCTCGGTTTTTCTCCATCAGCTCTTGTTTTCAAGATATAGCGGAAAATCCATTTTGCAGTTTTTTTGGCTTTTAAAAAATTATGGAGGTTACACCGAGCAACAATATCTGTATTTATGAGCTCTATGCGACAGTGTACATACTAAGGTCGCCTAAAAAAATCAATGGAGCATCATCAGCAAACCCAAAAGCGCCTAAATTGGCCTTTGAAGAGAAATTTTCATCAAATTATAGCAAATTTTTCAAACTTAATCGCCGTGTACCAGCCATTTGGGGTGGTTGAATTTTAATTAAAACCACTTTAGCATGTAGCCCAATGGTTCTTCTAATTTCACAAATTTTTTTGCATATAAATCTTGTCGATGGACAAAGTTACAGGCGGTTAATCCCGAAAAAATGAATTAAATTTTATGGCAGGATTACTAGATTGATACACAAAAAGTGTATAGGAAATATTAAAAGACTACTTGATCTAACATAGACGTTACATTAATTGTCATGCAGATGTACAATAACATTCAATCAGTACTAGATTAAAACAATATGCCACAAAATTTATATTTGCTTAATATCAAACAACCTCTTAAGAAACATTAAAATTTTATGAATTAGGCTAAAAATGGGCCAAATGAGTACCGCAATTACTATAATCTACGGAGTAAGCTCCTTGTGACTATTACGATTTTCCAAACAACAAATGCCTGGCGGAAAGAGATTTCAGTAAAGACTCAATCTGTGAAACGAATGTATATGACGAGGAAGTTGACCACTCTTATTATTTGGAGGAATGAGCAATAATTGCAAGGTAGTGCAAAAACTCGCTCCATTTCGCAAGCGAATAACTTTGTGAGTCTGTCACGACATTTGACGAGATAAGTCATAAGTTGGAAGTTCGAATTTTTAGTTTTACTTTGAATTAAGTTGTTACATACAGTTAAGTGGCCCGAAAATAAAATCCGATTTTCAAAAATTGTTCATAGAAAGACCTTTTAATTGAATTATGTAAACAAATTTTCACAAATTAAGGTAATTTTTTTGTTTTTCAATGATGGCGTCTTTATACTTTCCAGTTATGAATATTATCTGTTTCAACACAATTATGGAGAGTTTGATCAAAATCGGATGAATATATCGTATAGCTGCCATATAACAAGGTTGCTTCTCCCTATTTTTTTTACTATTTTTTTTTTGACAGTGGACTCACTTGGCCCATTTGAAGCCCAATTCATAAAATTGAATGTTTCTCGAGAGGTTGTTTGATATTAAGCAAATATGAATTTTGTGGCAAATTGTTTTAATCTAGTACTGATTGAATGTTATTGTACATTTGCATGACAATTAATGTAAGGTCTATGTTAGATCAAGTAGTCTTTTAATATTTCCTATACACTTTTTGTGTATCAATCTAGTAATCCTGCCATAAAATTTAATTCATTTTTTCGGGATTAACCGCCCGTAACTTTGTCCATCGACAAGATTTATATGCAAAAAAATTTGTGAAATTAGAAGAACCATTGGGCTACATGCTAAAGTGGTTTTAATGAAAATTCAACCACCCCAAACGGCTGGTACACGGCGATTAAGTTTGAAAAATTTGCTATAATTTGATGAACATTTCTCTTCAAAGGCCAATTTAGGCGCTTTTGGGTTTGCTGATGATGCTCCATTGATTTTTTTAAGCGACCTTAGTATGTATACTGTCGCATAAAGCTCATAAATACAGATATTGTTGCTCGGTGTAACCTCCATAATTTTTTAAAAGCCAAAAACTGAACGTTATCTTGAAACAAGAGCTGATGGAGAAACAGACCGTTTGGAATCAGTGCACAAAACTGGATCAGAATTTTTCATCAATAAGGCTGGACCAAAATGGCTGTTAGTCAGTGTTATCGAAAAGGTCGCTAAACAATCACAATGAAAAAAAATTTGAAAAATGGGTCGACTTTGACTCTCTTTTTTTTAGGGCGATTTTCTTATTTTTAGTGCGAGCTTGTTTTTTAAGCAGAGATTTAAACCGTAACCGAAACCGTAACCCTTAACCGCTAAAAACAATTTAATAATTGTATCCGAAACCGTAACCGAAAAATTTTTTGTTCTTATAACCGTAACCCTATAACCTTTATTACCACAACCGGTTATCAGAACCGAAACAAATATTCGGGTTTATTTCGGTTTTCCTCTACTAGTAAAATTTTCGATAAACTTGAATACGTGCCGGGATAATGTAGAGGACAGAAAAGTGTTCTTGTGTTAGGCCCACCGCACACAGACAGCGTAGCGGGAAGTAGCATATCAGCTTTGGAAAATCAAACGCACGGAGCACATAGCAAGCCCGCACACCAACAGCTTAGCTGAGCGGAGCATTTTGTATGTACAATTCGTAAGCTTCTCTAGCTCTGCTCAGCTCCGCGTTCTGTTTGCGAGGGGCCTTAGTCAGTAAGAGAGCTCTCTCCAGACTACAGCCTACAACTTTCGTGCAATTCAGTGTTCACCGATTCACACAACCAAATGTTCGGCTCGCGTTTGCATAAAAACATGAGTGACTTCGGACCCTGGCAGCTATGGCTGGCCGGCTCTGGTCTAGACTTGGGCAAGCCAAATGGAGAGGACAGAAAAATATGCCCTTCTCTCTCTGACACTCAGTTGTGCATGGCCGGCTCTGAAGTAAATTTGATGTATGCACAATGAACATTTTACATGCATACATTGCGCCGCACTATTGCTGACGGCCACAAAGAAAAGAGAGCGAACGAGAAAAAGTGAGTGCAGCTAACCAAAATCTTTACCCTCTTCATCTTTCCATATACATATGTGATATTACACTGGACGCTGGCAAGTTTAGCCGATCCAAAAATGTACGACTTAGGCTCAAATTTGGCATCAGCGAATTCTGATTTTTTCTGTAACCATAGGTTCTATCTGGATTCAATGTTAATTTGAAATCAAAAACAACTCAGAATTGACCAAACAATAGTCTCACAAGTTAGAATTTAGAGAACCAGTCTGTTTGGGAATGATTCTTACTTATGTGCAATATTTCTTTATCCGAGACATAATGTGTCTTTATCTGCCGAGCAGAAAATTCACTGTATTAAATTGTTGGACAACCATAATATGATTGAATTATCAGGGGAAAACAGTCCAAATCCAAGTTGCTCGGAAATTTCCAACAGTTCTAATTAAAAACTATCTGACATCTTCATTAAAAATATGACTTCCCACAAGGTGGGAAAAAATGAAACAATATTTACAGATCTTTTTAAATTATCAAAAGTTTTGCTAGCAGTACCACAAATAAGTGTTGAGCGTTTGTTTTCATAAATCCTCGCTTTTCTCTGCATGAATTGTCAAATTGATATTTTATACTAAGAACCAAAACCCGAAACAGAATTGGGTTAATAACCGTAACCAGTACCGTAACCGATATTCCACAACCGTAACATAACCGTAACTGGAAAAAAACGATCGGCCAAAACAGTAACCGTAACCCAAACCGTTATTCGTTTCGGTTTTAATCTCTGTTTTTAAGTGTAAGTGTTTAAGTGTTTGTAATTTTCCAGGATTTCAAATTTTGACTTCAAAAATCAAGGAAAATTGGAAAAAAGTTAGTTACGGTAAGATTATCTTTCAGAGGTATAGATAAACTACCAAATTTTTTTAATGAGTTGCTCAAAAAATTAGCCTAGACTTTGGCATGTTTAGTGCTTCCAGCACAATCTGTAAATCGGAAGTAAACTTTCATTGAAGTATAATTTTTATGAAGGTATGCCGAGTTTTTGGGTCTGGGTCATGAAAATTGTAGTCGGATGCGTATATGACACGCCTCACGCAATGCTTTCCGTCACCTCTGCTCAAATCTGGGAATCTCTGGGGTGCGGCTGATGGTTTTTTGTGTGTGTGTGTATAAAAAACACACCCACAAAAAGCATGCGCTTGCACGTGTGTACAACGAGCATTTCAATTTGTGTAATTAGAGGCAACGGCAGCAGTAGAAGAAATGGCATCTTTTCGCTGAGTTTGTATGTTCATTCTTTTACACACGCCCAGCTGACGGCAGTGAAGCGCAACGGAACGACCAACCCTGCGAAGAAAAAGTATCACTAAATGAGGAATCGAAAGTTTTTATACCCAGCAATGGCCACGCCTGAACACATTGCGCATATACGCTGGCCAGCGGTCGTTGAAGTAAGTAAGAGCTGGTTTTGCTTCACACACCTCGCTTAAAAGAGAATCAAATTTTGTGTTTTTTATTTCTGAGCCAAAATTGCATATACCCTTTGATTTTCAGGGTATACAAAATAAAACCTCAACTGAAATGGCTATGGGGTGTGTGTGTGTGTGTGTGGGCGCCACTATACATAAACGCATGGAAACATACATACAAACATATATACACTGTCATAAGTCAGTAATTTTCATTAAAAACCAATTTAGGTTGTGTTTTTGCAACCCACATTCTTGACAACGTTTTTGCTGACACTCGGTACAGTGAAGACTCAATTGTCAGATCAGAGAGTGGTTAAAGTCAAGCTCAAAAGCTAAAAACATTTTGTCAAACACAAATCGACTTTTGTATTCCACTTCAAATAGTTCAGATTACTTTCATGAAAACTCTTATCATTATTCTTCTCATAATTCTTCATATGTACATATTTTATATGCGGGTTGTTTGGGTTAGATACGGCTCAGTTCTCGGTCCGGTTCCCCCCAGTGTTATCATGTTCTATAAATATATTTTGATGTGGTTACGTACTCACATAACAATTTTCTTAACAGCCCATAAATAATTATAAAGAAAATGGAATGATACTTGTATTGTTGTGTTGATTAACTAAACGGTTGATAAAATTGTTGTTGCATGCAAATTCAAAAAACCATGAGTCAGCCAGATTTAAGTTACCATGTTTTTGAATGAATATGACGTAGCATGATTCATCATTCACCGGACCCTGCATGAGGCCCAGAGCTCAATTGCAAATCCACTGCTCCAAGCATGAATCATTCGCATCAGCATTAGCAACGATTTTTCAAGTTCAACGGTAAACAAAATAGACTCGTTTAATAATCGTAAGCCAAGTCCCGCTCTGAATTCGCAAATCCAAATTATACATAATTGACTTGAGAATCGTTTAGCAGCAAGAGGCCAGAGTATGGTCTCTCATCTCTCTTTCTCTCTGACACCTATTTGTTGACAGTTACGTTTGAATTTGAACAGAAGTAGAAGCACAGCCACTGAGCCTCCACGGAGTCCCCAAAGCAAAAAAAAAAAAACAAACAAAAAAAAAACTTGTTTTACTTTTTCAAATCCAACGGCAAAAACCGGCCGCAAAACAAAAGTAAACAACAACAAACAACGCAGTCCAATCAAATAGAAACACTTTCTGTTTACGCGGAGCACAGCCATCCGCTTCAAGTGGATAATTTCTCTCAGCTTTGTATGCAACCGCACACGAAATCGATGCCACCGAATACCCCGTCCTGATCACGCATTTCACCTCCAACTATTACTTCTTTTTAGGATTTCAATCCAGCCTGAACATTTTAGCTTGCAAAAATGTATGGGCTTTTATTAACGTGTGAAAAGATCTTCTAAATATTAATATGTACATCAAAGATTACTTCAAAACGGCAAAATAGAAAAGTAGGTTGTAAAGGGTGATTTTTTAAGAGCTGTAGGAAAGTTTTAAAAGAAAACACACACATAAACTTCAGAAAAATGCATAAAATCTTTATTTGAATCGATAGTACGGTCCATATAATTTAATGTTTGAAGATTATTTCATGCAAATGTTGACCGTGACTGCGCCTCAAATGGTCCATCCGCTTAGTCCAATTTTGGCATACTCTTTCCAACATTTCGGCCGGTATCTCACGAATAAATGCTTCAATGTTGTCCTCCAATGCGTCAATTGAAGTGGGCTTGTCTGTATAGACATGAGCTTTAACATAGCCCCACAAAAAATAATCTAAAGGCGTTAAGTCGCACGATCTAGGCGGCCAATTGACCGGTCCCGAACGTGAAATAAAATGTTCACCGAACTCGCCTCTCAATAAGTCCATTCTTGCGCGTGCTGTGTGGCATGTGGCACCGTCTTGTTGAAACCACATGTCATGCAAGTCAAGCTCTTGCATTTTGGGCAAAAAAAAGTTGGATATCACGGTAGCCCTCACCATTCACAGTTACGTTACGATTCGCATCATCTTTGAAGAAGTACGGTTCAATGATGCCACCAGCCCATAAACCGCAACAAACTGTGTGAATAGTGGATCTTCGGCCAACTTTCCAAGAGCCCATTCACCAAAAATTCTACGTTGCGGTAGGTCGTTCGGCTTCAATTCTTGCACCAGCTGTATTTTAAAAGGCTTCACACCTAAATCCTTCCGCAAAATTTTCCACGTTGTTGAGTAACAGAGGCCCAATTGCTGCGAACGGCGACGAATCGATAATTGATGGTCATCATTAACACTGGCCGATACAGCTGCGATATTTTCTTCAGTTCGCACTCTACGTAAGCGTGTTGGTGGTTTAATGTCCAACAATGTAAATTTGGTGCGAAATTTAGTCACAATAGCCCGAATAGCCGCTTCAGTGGGTCGATTAAACTGACCATAAAATGGAAGAAGCGCGCGATGAACTTTCTTAACAGAGCACGCATTTTGATAATAAAATTCAATAATTTGCAAGCGTTGTTCGTTTGTAAGACGATTCAGGGTTAAATTATAGACCAAACTGAAGATGTTTGACAGTGAAACAAAACACGAAACGTGCGTGAGCTGTTTAAACCAGTGCTGCCAAAAAGATAATAGCCAAAAAATCACCCTTTAGAGCACCTAAAGTTAATATTCCCAAACACATTTTGTTACAATTTAATTACTAAGCCGAGAAAATAATTGATATGTTTTTATTTCATTTTTATTCCGATATGAACATCATCATATCGACAATATCAAATTGAAATGTATAATTTTTTAATTTGTTTACTCCACAATTCGCGACGAAATATTATTTTACAAATTAGTTTTCGAAGCTTCTATTTGCACCCACGAAATTGGCTGTGGAAGAGCACAAATAAACAAGCATTCTTGTTTACAGTGGATAAGCCACTTTCCGCTCGGCGTTGCTAAGCTAAGCGCGCAGTGTGTTTGATTTCAAAAGCGGATAGGCTGTGCTCCGCTCAGCTTTCTGTCATGCGGTCCGAATCTTGTCACAGGCAGCTGAAAGTTCAACCAGCCAAAATAAACAAACATGGTTGATTGATTCTGCAAAAGCTGATCTTACGACTGAATTTTAAACATCAATGCAGTGCTGGTTGTGCACACTAGCATGCCTTAAGTTCTGCCGTCAGTTCATCTTCCAGCTGCTTGTGTGCGCGCATCCTTAGGGTCATTTAAACGAAAAAGTCAAAATAAAACGGATTTGTATTTTCACAATATGCTTAACTTATAGCTCTTCAATAGCCCTACAGTTGGTGCAAAGATTAATTTTGGGCAAATTTTTGTTTTCAAGATAATTGCAAAAAAAAAACATGACATTCGCACGGGACAAAAACAAAATCTAATCTATAAAGGCCTATACTCAGATAAGATACATTTTTAGTTTGGTACGATATTTCACATGAATAGAAACAATTTAGAATAGCTTTGAAATCTAAATACGTTTGAAAAGGCATCTTATTTGTATGAAATTGTTTCTATTCATGTGAAATATCGTACCAAACTAAACATTTTTCTCATCTGAGTATAGGCCTTAAGCACTTTTTATCAAAAAAAAATAAGCAAAAGTACATTATAAAAATGGGAAAAAATGGGAATAATTGCGCTAGCACGGCCGTGACACCGAACATCTCTAAATGGGTTATAAGTAAATGTAAGATTAGTTTTCCTTAGTTCAATTTGATTATTTTTCTATGAAATATAGTAGTAGTAGTAGTAGTAGTCTTTATTATTATGAAATTTTCAGATTTTCACCGCTACAATTCTGTGCCGGTACCTTAATGCTGCAGCAACGTAAGAGGAGAGCAACGTCCAATTTGCTCCATTTAGTAGTTCCAAGATCATATCTCTTCCAAAAGCTTTTCCCCCAAAGTACAATTGCCTCGTCTCTGCTAAAATGGGACAGTCTACAAGAAAGTGTATAATATCCTCCCGCACCCTCATATTACAAAGCGAGCAGTTTCCATTCCTTATATGAGGTATGAAATTAAGTGTCAGGATCTCACCACGCGCCATAAAAATTATTCTGATTTAATCGATTGTGTATTCATCCCAGAAATAGTTCATTGCTCCAAGCTCGTAATTTAGTTCCTTTCCTAGCAGGCGAACGGAGCTGCACTGCGCCTCCCTTATAAATTCGTCCCTGTAGCTCTCACCCATCCTAAGTACAATTCGGTCTGACCACCGTGCCCATTCCATAGTGTCGTCCAAACGTAAAGGTACGGATAGCTTTTCCGCCAAGTTTTTCCACTCTTGAAAATGTTGTAATTGTTCTCGCAGTAAATACGAAGGGACAATCTTTGGATGTCGGTGATCGGGCATACGCATTACCTTTTGCATGTACTACTTGAAGTGGATGCCTGCTGTGTATACATGAAGAGGCGAAAGTCCAGTGTCCAGATATATCATTCTGTTTGGCGTATACTGAGGCAGGCGGAACAATCTTTTTATAAAATACCTTAAAAGACATTCTACTTCGTCGAAGTGGTACAACCCCCACACTTGAGCGCCATAGGTCATAATGGACCTCACCGCTGCTGTAAAGAGTTTGTATTTTGTTCTAGTAGGCACGTCCTTTTTGCCAAGCAACGTTTTCCAGGTACAATTGATGCCTACTTTGGAGTCTGCTAGTTTTTTTGTTAGATGCAGGTTGAATCTCGCGTTGTGGTTGAAGTAAACTCCTAAAAATTGGTAAAGCTGTATAACAGATTTTCCTGGTTGAAGTAAACTCCTAAATATTTGTAGCTTTTAACAGATTTTATCTCAACGCCATTTAATTGCCACTTTTCATCTCTTGCTAACCCTCTCCATTGTTTTTTAAACACGAGAATCTGCGACTTCTCCATATTTATTGTGAGGTTCCAGAGCATACAGTAATTATGCAGCGCATCAATTGTTTTTTGCATACTTCTGGGTGAATCTGATAACAAAACTATATCGTCAGCATACAATAAGGCCTTCATAGCATACCCGTCTAACGAAATTCCTTCTGGAAGACAATCTGTGAGATCGTTTAGGTATAAGGCGAAGAGAAGCGGACTAAGCAAACAAACCTGTTTTACTCCCGTTTCGGTGGTAAACCAATGTGACAAACTAGTGCCATCCCATACTGCTTGTTGGCTGTTTTTATAGAGGATCTGAGTATGATGATTTTTGAAGACATGCCGAGGTTGTACAACTTCAATAAGAGGGATCTTCTGTCTATGGAGTCGAATGCAGCTCTGAAGTCTACGAAGAACGCATACAGCTTTCTGCCACTTGAAATGTATCTCTCAGCGATGCTCGATAAACAAAATACGTTGTCAATGGTAGAATAGCCCTTCCGGAACCCGGCCTGAAACTCTGATAGAAGATCACCCTCGCTTATCCAAGAGTTTAGTCTTTCCAGCAGGATCGCCGCGAAATCCTCTGCAATTGCATTTTGGAAGGAGGTTCCCCTGTAGTTTGACACCAGCTGTGGGTCACCCTTTTTAAAAATTGGAAACAAAATGGCCTCCTTAAAAGTTTCTGGTACTGTGCCGAGGTCAAAAATACAATTGAACGATTTCGTTAGTTCCTGCAAAAAGCGAGAAATATATGAAATATAGTATTTTTAACCAATTTGAATATTTTGATCCTGGTTGACCTTTTTGGCGCAACTGCCCCATATCTCCTATTGAATATGGATTTTAGTGACCCAATTGTTTAGGTAAAACATTGTATGCAAAAATCTGCAATAAAAGTTACAATCTTAATTTCCAATTTTGTTTATAGTTTATGAGAAAAAGTATTATTTTTAGAAAAAATGTGAAAAAGTGTTTTGGGGGACGATGACTACTTTCTTCTTTCCAAGGTCTTAAAAATCTGAATATTTTATTTAGTTAAATTCTCTATTCAGAATGTATTCTTTTGGCTTTGCAGCTGAGAACTTACTTCGCCGTCTAGAAGAGTGGAACAGACAAAGAATCTGCGAAAGAGTCTATAAAAATCTCGACCATAGCATTGGCAGAAATTATTTTAATGACATCTATAATAGTACCAAGATAATGTGGATTTTCAAGTCAAGATGCAGTCTTATATACCTAAATGGACTCCACAAACGAAATTGTTCCATATGTAACAAAAATGAAGTTGAATTTTATAGGAATATGTCCAGTTTTCAAACGAATAAGCCATAGATTTTTTTCGAAAACAACCACTAAGCTATGACGAAATAATATACATATTGAATGGAGTATATGGTGAAAATTGGAAAAACACACATGCTCATTTTGGGTTTCGTGTGTGTGTTTAGCCACGCTCATTTAGCAGTTATTTGTTGTTGCAAAAAAGAGAGAAGGGTAAGCTCGCATACTGTCTGTGTGTCTACGTTGCGACGCGTCGCTGCCGCAGAGGGCAGATGTATACACAATTGATACGAAAGTGCCGGGCCCTGTCCTAAATATAGATATCTAATTATAAATGAGAGATATATATAGATATATAGATATCTAATTATAAACGAGATATCAACTCATATCTCGACAGACGGCCAATCAGGTCAATGTCGTAATATTTTGTTCAGAGTTTTTGTAAGTTAAGGTAGTTGTTAGAGTTCACAAATATTATAATAAATAAAAGAATAATCTATATAATATATCATCCGATTATTTTCAAACCTTTTCAAAGCAATCGATAGTTGACCAAATTCACAATCATCGATACTATCGACTTGACTTAGTTTTGCTCAAATATTGAGGAAAATGCTACGTTATCAGATCGCATTATGAACTGGGAGTTTTGTAAGATAATTCTGGTAAAGCTCTAAAGCAAAGAAAAGTTTTTAAAATAGTTTCCAAAGTACCAAAGAAAATATATTAATTTGCCGTTTCTATTTAAATAACCCGCATGGTTCTTTAATATTTCAAATAGTCGACAACAGGCAAGCAACGGTGCTTAGTTAGCTGCCTGGAAATGGAAGAAGACACTCACTCGTATTTGTATGTTTTTATGGAAAAATTCTGTTGTTGTTTTGTTTATTCTTTCGTTGCTGATGCTGTGACTGAAAGTTCCTTTCGCAAGTGTATAGAGAAGAGAATTGTCATTTGGTTGCATTTGTATTGGATGGGGGATTGGGTTGGAAAGAAAGTCATTATACTGCGAGTGATGATGCCTTAGGGCCGCAAATCTAGTTAAAAATGTGAATAACATTTCTAGATTTTGGCATGCAACACACAAAACACACAAAAACAACTTGATTTTGAATTCTCTCCACTAAAAGTATCAATATCAACGATTTATCACCACAAATTTGCAAAGTCTGACGTCATCAGGCCCCAAGTGTTGCAAGTTTGCTACGCAAATGCTCAGATTTATGATCATAAAACTAAAAAGTGTATTTAAACTTCGATTTGCATATTTTCAAATCAAAAATTTAACCAAATAAATAACGAGTCAACAACTTTTTATTTATTTTCTGCATAAATTATTATTTTATACATATATATTTTTTCTTTTTAAAGCAAAGCCATTGACATTGAGCTGTTGCGTTCGTTTTTGGCGACGCACAATGGGACCCTTTTACAAAATTTTGGGTAAATTGTAATACCGATTGTCCGTAGACAGAGTAAAGTTAAAGTTTATGCAAAAGTAAACAGAAGGAATGATTGTAACCCTATAAGGTATATATATTCTTGGTCAGCATTAACATTTGGCTTTATTCACACACAGTTCTCCGATATGGTAAGAGATATAGGTTTGACTTATATGGGACATATATTTCATATACTTCCAGGCAGATCAAGTTTATTTTCAATTTTTGCCACGATCCCTCCTGCCCCCGCAATTTGGAAAAAAAACGTTATATCTCCCACAGTATTGTTGATAGATGGTCTAAACTTTCTAGAGATATTTAGTAATCAAGATTATTTATTGACTTACCAAAGAAATAATAAAGATCGGATGTGAACTATACTCAAGTTATGACAAAAAAATATGTTCGTTGCCGAATGCTTGCCAAGTGGTCAAAGTAGTGGTGCCATCTGTTGGTCAGCTTTGAATCATGTTGGTCAAGCTATGACCAAAAGAACATTCGCTTAATGGCTCAAAAATTTAATATGATGATAGAACTAGGGAAAAAAATAAAGACAAAATTTAAAAAAATTTTGCGATTAACTTAAATTATTATTTTGATCTTTTACTTAAGAACTGTTTTTAAATCTATTTGAAATTTAGTTTTATAGTTTTTATAATATTTTTTAAGAGTCAACTGAACAATTTAATTAACTTGACGAAATAGGATTTAAAATAACACAGTTCAACAAATATTGGGCCATCTCGGGCCGGGAAATGAGACTGATAACGTTCGACGGAGGCTTTCAAGCTGAGTAAAAGTCAATTTTAAATCAAATCAAAATTATTCTAGCACGTCAAGTTTTTAAGATATCAATGGTCAAAGTTGGTAAAAATGCCTAAAAAGGCAACTTCCAAAAATATATCAAAAAGCCATCTTTAACAAAATAATGCTTGTGAAAATTTAGATCAATAGGTTGATCTTTCCTCTATCGAGGGCCATTAACCAAATTCTTGATTGATGGGCAACAAACCGTAAATAAATTAAAAATAGAGGAAAGCTAACTTCGGCTCGACCGAAGTTTATATACCCTTGGAGCATGATATATTTCTGCCAGTTTTTTATATGGCAGCTATACGATATATTCATCCGATTTTGATCAAAATCTCTAAAATTGTGTTGAGACAGATAATATTTATAACTGAAACGTACAAACACGCTACCATTGAAAACAAAGAAATTTTTCTCCCTAAAACTATTTTTTCTTTCTGGCGCTATAGCTATAGTCATCCATCAGGCCGTTCCGACAAATGTGCAGCGTATTTGTACCAAAAGACTTCGAGCAAAGTTTGGTTAAGATAGGCAGGAGATAGCATAGAAACAGACGGACAGGCGGACGGACATGGCTATATCAACTCAGCTCGTCACGCTGATCAAGAATATATATACTTGATGTGTTCGGAGATGCTTCCTTCTGTGCGTTACAAATATCCGGACAATTTAAATATACCCTGTCCAAGGGTATAAAAAAAAAAACAGAGTAGGCCAAAAGTCGATGAGGTTGACAATTTAGCTTGTTTCAAAAAAAAAATATCCAAGTAGGCCGAAAGTCGATGAGACTGACAGTTTTGGTTTTGGTGTTTCAGTTGCGGCTCGGCTGCAGGGCCAGCAGACCGCAACATTTTATTTATTATTTCTTTATTAAACAAATTAGACCCTGGGTCTTAATTGCTGCAGCAGATGAAACAGCAAGTTTTCTTCTTTTTATTTATATTCTAAACTAAAACTTCAATCTTTTAGTTTGGGAAGAAATGGCAGTTTCGGAATCGTTCTCAAAATTAATATAAGAAATATTTTCTTATTTATAAAAATTTATTTTTCAATCTTTTACGTCAACTTTTGAATCTAGTCGGGACTTAGACGTATGTTGTTGTGTTCCTTCTTATTTTTGTATATTATTAGTGAAAAAATTTTAAAATGTGCACTAGTTTTCGGTGGTTCTCATTAAATGGGCACACTTTGCACGCAATTTCTTTTTAATTTGTTGTACTATTATTTAAAAAAATTAAAGATGTGCAATAGTCTTCGATAATTTTCATTGAATGTGGCAAACCATTTTAACCTTTTGCTAAAGTCAGGTGATTTCAGAGTTATTCTGAAATAAATTTTTTTAAACTGAACAAAAAGTCCCTTTATTTTGCGTATGAAGAAAGATAAAGAAAAACTTACATTAAATCAGAAAATATTGCAGTTTCGAAGGAAATCTTTTCAGATTATGAATATCTATACTTATAAGTCTGTAGGCCCGACTGACTGACAGACTGTCTATCCTAGAGGTCTAAGATTTGGCATAGACCTTCGATTAGTTATGCAGGTGCGCACCAAGTAAGAAATTTTTGAAAAGTTGTCCGCGAAGTTGAACGCCAAAAAAAAGTTTGTAGGAAAGAGTCGAAAGCTTTGGAGGAGCAGGTCGGGAAATAGGAGGAACGCCAATTTGAATTGAATTATAATTGAAGAGGTGCTGCCATGAGGTCAATTTGTTATGTCGAAGTTTTATCCAAAAATATTTCCTCTTTAATTTTTGGGAAAGAATTAGAAGTCTAGTCAAGTGCTGATGCTGCTGTGAAATCCACAGTTTTTATATACGGACTTAATATCTGGGACGCGGACAAACTCACGGCGGGCTCAGCTAGTAATGTATGACTTCCGAAACTACTGCTTTGTCTTCAGAGATAATAAAACTTATTCTCAAGTGCATTTTGTGGTAAAGCTACCCACCAGGGTAGCCAATTTTTTGACACAAGTGACACTTCTTTTAAGTCAACTTTTAAATCTGGTCGGGACTTGATTTTCATCTTATTATTTCAAAAACTTGAAAACTTGAAAATATATACTAGTCTTCAGTAAATGCAATGGAATGTTCATAGAATAAGCATATTTTTTAAATTTTAAAGTATGCATTTTTGAGTTCTCATTACTGGCTCATCCAAAACTGGTTTGAAATATGATTTTTATAATACTAATAATATTGTTCCGCCACTTGAGCTCGACAAAAAAGTACGAGTTTCTTTATCCGAGTGTGAATTATTGATAACTAATTTACTGTTCCATAAGTCGATCATGTACAAAATTTTAACCTACTTCAATTGTTCATTTTACTCCTTTCTGACTGTACTGTAGATGGAAGCTAAAAGTAAGGCTCTTCAAAGAACCGTAAGCCGAAAGAAAAAAACCGTCGTTGTGAAGCCAGCTAAGCCAGTAAATACCAATAAAAATAGAAGAAAGCTAACTTCGGCTATACCGAAGTTTATATACACTTGCAGATTGTATAATTGACATAAATTAAGGTTTTAAATGACATTCGTCGAACATTCTTAGCGTTAGTGAGTTATTTCCCAAACTCAGCATTAGATGGCGCCACTATTTTGACCATTTGCTTGCCGGTTATATGGCAGCTATACGATATATTAAACCGATTTCCACAAAATTCCCTAAAATTGTTTAGAAAACAAAAAAATAACTGAAAAGTACAAGGACGCTACCATTAAAAATAGAGGAAAGCTAACTTCGGCTCGACCGAAGTTTATATACCCTTGAAGCATGATATATTCCTGCCAGTTTTTTATACGGCAGCTATACGATATAATTATCCGATTTTGATCAAATTCTCCAAAATTGTGTTGAAACAGATAATATTTATAACTGGAACGTACAAAGACGCTACCATTGAAAACAAAAAAGATTTTCTCACTAAAACTATTATTCCGACCGATCATTCCTATGGCAGCTATATGCTATAGTCATCCGATTTGGATCAGACTTGTCATAATTGTGTGTTGGCATATCATATTGATCAGTAACGAGTTTGGGAGCGATAGCATTGGAAACAAAAAAGTTTTTCATACTAAAACTTTTTTTTCAGACCTATCTTTTGTATGCCAGCTATACTATATAGTTGCCCGATTTTCATAAAACTTGCTGAAATTATGTGAAAGCATAAAAACTTATAAAAACGAGGTTTGGTAGCGATAGCATTGAAAACAAAAAAGTTTTTCTCACTAGAACTACTTTTTCAACCGATCGTTTCTATGGCAGCTATATGCTATAGTCTCCGATCAGGCCAGTTCCGACAAATGTGCAGCGTATTTGTACCAAAAGACTTCCTGCAAAGTTTGGTTAAGATAGCTTTAAAACTGACGGAGGAGATAACATAGAAACAGTCTATATCAACTCAGCTCGTCACGCTGATCAAGAATATATATACTTGATGTGTTCGGAGATGCTTCCTTCTGTGCGTTACAAACATCCGGACAATTTTAATATACCCTCTCCAAGGGTATAAAAAGCGCATTATAAAACTGAAATGTGTAATAAAAAATAAATAGACTCTACAATATTAATTGTTATTCAAATGAAATGAATTGATTAATATTTTGGAGCTTATTACCTTACAGATAACTAGTAGGTACTGCTGTAGCTAGCTTCGCTACAAATAACAAGTAGTTACTGCGGTAGCTAGCTACGCCACAGATTACATTTTAGTAGCGTTTCGCTAACGCCAGAATCGCTTACTTTTCGCTAGGACATGCACATGTAAAAGTAATCTAAGCGGTAATCCAGCGGGTAGTCAGTAGGGGTTACCGAATCGCTATCACTTCGCTAGCGCTGCGCTAGCTACAAGAACTGAAGGGTAACTATAACGTCCGATTGAATACCGAAAAATCATCCTAAGGATCGTCAAAAACTATTATTTTTTCAGTGTAGTGCTATCAGCTGCAGGGACTGGACCCGAAATGAGTGTTTCGGATAAATGTGCAGACCTGCAACAACAACATCATATATGTCACTCTTCTCTATTTTGTGCATTAGTATGTCATTCCACGCGGGCGTAAGCTCAGTTTGGGCCACCCTGTTCTAAAGCATTCCCTGGATTTTCATTTGTATATTTCATACAGTTCTAGGTTCCCTTTAATAGAAGACATTTGACCCCCATGTGGCCATGTTAACTTAGCTTTTGTTTACTATTTATGAATGAATCGTAATCGCGTATCAATTTAAGTGCATTTTGATAAGCTATCGTTTATATTTGAAATTTCTGGGAAGGAATGCACCAGCTAACTATCCCACACTGGGTATTACATTGCCTTCCACTTAATAATCATTTATTTTTTTTGTTCTTGGAATTTCTTGAGTCGCAACTTAAAGCAGTTTGCCAAATGGTTTCCCATGACTCACCCATTGAATGCATTAGCTGTATGTTTGCTTTTATTTTGTTTTCATTATTCCTTCAGAAGCATTTCTCAGCCACGCCCTTTTGAACTGTCCATAAATTAACACCCCGCATGGGAAGATATCTCATCTTGGGGAGGGTCTTTCTGAAGTGCGTTTTTCTTTTGGATTTTGAGATTTTGAGGCCCACACTTGACTTTATCAGAGACGTTTCTTGAGTGGCCGCTGGCTCGAAGCATATGGAGTACTTTACATGCAACATATACTTAATATTTCTTTCCATTGAAAACCACCCCACACAAAGAACAGCTGATTGTGATTCACCACCCTCAATCACCCACGCATTCGCCTGTATTGATTCGCCTGCATGTTGTCCCAGGACTGGGTATGACTTCCGGCCTACCCTCCCTTAAGACCCCTGCTCAAGGTTACCCGTTGTACGACCCTCGTTTATTCTACCCCGAATTTCCTGCTGCTATCCCATTTGGGGATGAAAATTGTCAATTTTTTTTCTGCCAAAAAAATTTGCACAAAATTTGGGCGCACGTGTCACTTTCACAAATTTTGTGGATGAGTCATGATCTCTCTTAAGTCTTTGGCTGCATTTAAAACCACTTTTCATTTTTAGGCCCCATCACACTCCAGACATTGAAATGGAAATGCAATTTGTAACGGTCTGTTTCCTCAACAAAACAGACAGAGAGAGACGGAGGGAAAGAGGGAGGGAGAGCTTGGATCTCCAAGTGTGTGGATAAATTAAGCAACAAAGTATCAAATTTCGTTTGTACAATGCCAAGGTCTGAAGCTTATCAAATATTTAGAAGAGATAAGAGTTGGTAAAACAATTGAATTATATACTCTTTGGCAGCGTTTGGGTTTGAAAAAGAAAAAAAGAGGCATTTGGCGATGGCTTAAGGGGCCACTAGGTGCCCATCGCTGCCCTTATGATTACGCGATTCTATTTACAAGCCAATTTCAAAACATTTTGTATACAATAAAAGAGGGTCCTTGACCACTGTTTCTATGCTACCTCCTCCGTCAGATTTCAAGCTATCTTAACAGAACTTTGCACGAAGTCTTTAAATACAAATACACTGCACGTTTATGGAAACTGACCGAATCGGTTGACTATAGCATATAGCTGTCATAGGAACGATCGGTCGAAAACTTAGTTTTATTTTGTTTTCAATGCTAACGCCCCCAAACCTGGTTTTTATAAGCTTTCTATTCGTTTTCATAACTCCACTAAGCTTGATGAAAATCGGACAACTATATAGTATGGTTGCCATACAAAAGATAGGTCTGCAAAAAAAGTCTTAGTAAAAAATAACAATGGTATCGCTTCCAAACTTAATACTGATTCATTTATATGCTTCCACATAATTCTGTTGAGTAAGATCCAAATTGGATGACTATAGCATATCGCTGCCATTGGAACGAACGTTCGAAAAAGTAGTTCTAGTGAGAAAAAATTGCTTGTTGTCAACGGAAGTAATAGGACTAAGGCAATTTAAAAAAAATTTATTGAGCAAATCGTTACAATAATTTAAAAACTTTCAAAATAGACTCCTTCTGCGGCAATGCAGCGCTTTCAGCGCGATTTCCAAGCATTGAAGGCGTCACGGAAGGCATTCTCCGGTGCATGCTGCTTGGATCCCCTCTATCGTCTCAAAATGCTTGCCTTGCATCTGCCTTTTCAGGCGGGGAAACAAAAAAAAGTCCGGGGGCCACATCTGGGCTGTAGTTCGGCTGCGGAATCGTTGGGATTCCGGCCTTGGTCAGCTAGCTGTTCAAAAAAAGTCACTTTTCCAGTTCACTTTTGGGACCATCTTCGCGCACACCTTGCGCATGTTCAAATGCTCCGTCCCAATGTTATGAACCACAGATTTTGGTAAATTTAACATCTGGGAAATTAAACGATGCACGCACGCTCCGAATTACATAGGGGCGGATTTTTATCATCAGAAAATAAAGTCACAAATGAATTCGAATTCACAAACCAAGTTTTAAGGGGGTATTCTCCATGACCTTTTTTAAAAAAATCTTATTTGAAAACGCAAAGAGTTATTCCAATTCTGTTTTTTTTATTATGTTACAAACAGATTAAAGTCAACAAACATATTTTTACTGCTTCGATGCGAGGGCTGTTCCAAAAGTTATCGGCCGTCAAAGTGGGTGTCCAAAAAAAAGTTATAGTGCTGGCGGCCATGATTCCACGTCTCCAGGATGTCTGAAATGAAAAGTAAAGACGGGGTTATAATCAGAATAGATGTAATTCTGGTCTGAACCTCGAAAAAAATTTTGTGATTTTTTTTGACAAAATGGCGGCCATTAAAAAATGAAAAATCCATTAATGGGCTTTTTTTGTAGTTAAGTGTAAAAAAAAGAAATAGTAAATTTTTCAGACCAGAATGGTGACAATTCTGCGTCGATTTCAGTTTTAATCATAAAAATCGGTTCAGTGTAACTGGAGATATCATTGCCGCCAGTTCGAAAACGCGGTTTCGAGAAAAACGCATTTAAAGTTCGAAATTCCTTTTTTTGGGAAACGAAAAAAAAATCATAAATGAAAAAATGCAGTTCTAGAATGGTGACAATTCTGCGTCGATTGTATATTATCTCATCAAAATCGGTTTAGTAGAACTGGAGAAAAGTGTCTTGGCAGTCCGAAAAAGTTGCTTAGAAAGTAACCAAAAATATTACAGATATTATATACTTACAGATATTAGTCGGCGATGTCAGCTGCATACAGCGGACCTTCCTCATCTTCAAAATAACTGTTTTCAGGAGCAGCTCCATTTGCTCTGCGTGTCATTCTGCCTTCTTTAGATATGGCCGCAGCTCTAGTTTCTGAGCGGATTAGTCAGTCTGAGCATTGTGTAGCATAGACTTCGATAATTATCGATTAAAAGTCGATTAATAATCGATATCGATCTGAGGCGACAACATATAACCATACAAATTAAAGAACCAGCCCATATTTCACAGCTTTATTTACTAGAAATTTATTTAGTCAAAAATTTCTTGTTTTAGCAAAGACATTGTTCGACTAAAAAGGCTATATCTTCTAAAGTATTTCGAATTTCAAAAAATCCTTTTGGGGCAATATTCTTAACTATCCAAGCTATAAAAAAAATGCAACAAAAAAAATCGAAAAAAAAATTTTGCACATGGAGAATACCCTCTTAAGTCAATAACGGGCATTTTCACACTCAGGGGACGGATTTTTCAACATCCGAAAATATAATGAGTTTGAGTTTGAGTCAATCGGATGAAAAATAGTTTTTGAATGCAGAATTATTCGGGCATTTTTACACCTTGGGGCGAATTTTTTAACATCAGAAAATTACATTTCAAATTATTGCGTATTATATCCCTACAAACCGAGAAGCCAATCGAATACAACATATAGGCCTATACCCGTTTCCGAATCCGATTGATCGGAATTGGTAAGAGTTGTAATTTCTAAGAAACGATTAAAGAATTCGGTCGAATCATTTTGCCATCCAGAGGATGGAATGAAGGTAATTGGGATTTTAAAGTTGAAATTCGAACAACACAGTCGGTTGTTGGAAGCGAGAACATTTAACAATTCCGATCCGCATGATTTTGGTCGAAATCGAAAAACGGGAGCAGGCCTGATAGTTTTTTGCTTGTAGCATTTTCCGGAAATTTTGACGAACCAAATTTCAAGTCAATCCGATGAAAAACAAAATGATTCCCATATAAACATTTTCGCTACCTGCTTAAATTTTTTTTTTCTGTTTTGTCAGTGGGCTGATAGCACTGAAAAAAGTGTTGAGGGTTATTTGCGTGCTCTAAAAGAGATAGAAGTTTGACATGTACGGGACATAATCTTATTATACTTGCCTTCTAGACATATGAAGTAATCATGATTAATTTATTTGCCTAACAAATGATAAAGGTCGGATAAACTATTCTCAAGCTATGACTCAAAGTAAGTAGCAGCAGTAAAGCTGGGAAAAACATTGATGTTTTTACTTTTCTTTCTTATATGCATATAAGAGTTTTAGTGACGTGTTATTGATTTTAGTCAAGGTTTTTTGCTTTTTACAGAGCTGGCTCAAGGGGAATGATCAATTATACTTAAATACAATCAACACAATGCAACAGTGATAGCTCACAACATTTAGTGAAATAGCAGTGGTATGTCTGGACAGGCTCTTTCGGAATTGTTTCCAATTCACTCATCAGCAGACTCTGTTGCTTTTCAAACTTCAAACACTTGCAAATTTTGCTATTTACCGGTCAACTTGTCAATTTCACTTGTGTGAAAATATAGCTTGGTATTGCTGATATTAAATTTCAGTCTGAAATTATGCCATGGGTTTGAAGGTGTTTCCAATTTATTTTTTGAGTTGAAACTGCTTTTCTTCTTTCTTATCTTAAAGTGTCTGCAAAGGAAGTGAGGATATTGCGAAAGAAGTTATTCAAATTTTTAATATATTTAATTATTATATTTTAAAATAAATATTTTTCAGCTAATTATGAGAAAATTGGAGAACTTATAATGGAGTTAGATGTGACTGTGCCGGATTTCAAATTATGAATCATTTTAATGCAGCTAAAGAAGTCGGATATTAATATACATTTCGTTTCCCGAAAAACGCCGAAGAAGCCCTAAGAAACAATATCTGTGTGTTCCACCTACTTCCTGCAAGTCAGAACCCATTTTCAACGAAGCACGATAACTCATCTCTGACCGCAGATGCTTTTTAAATTCCACTATTGTGAATAAGCTGTTGTTCGTCATCAAAAACATATCAATATAATTGGATCTCTGTAGAAAAAAATAATATTATTTTTATAATTAACTTATGGGATATTTCATATCAACTCGGTTACCCCATTATTTTTATTTCCAAAAAATTTTTAATGGCTATTATTTTAAAGCAGAGCTGCAAACCGGTTCGAAGTTGAACCGCTCCAGAGTCGGAGACTCTGGAATTTTTGGAAATTCCGAACCGGAGCAAACAAATTTTTTCCGCCCGAACCTGAACCGGAGCAAAAAAGGTCAAAAATGGGTTCGGTTCAAAAATTATAAAATTTCTTCTAGATGTAAAGCTTTGTCATTTTCCATCTAAATACACACTCAGAAAAAAATTTGGCATAAATTTAGGAAAATTACCTTATTTTTAAATTTGCCAATTTTCTAATTAAAAGAAAAGGTTTTCTAAAATTTCGAAAAATATTATGTAAAAAAGTTTAAGAAAAAACTTATCTAAAAATAAGAATACGAGAGATTTGTCCAATTTAATATGGAAAATGTGGTTATTTTTTTATAAAAATTTTTTTTCATTTTACTTCTGCGACCAAATATACATTTGGAAAGTTTGCTATCTTCCTGTAGCAAAATCTTGTAAACCTGTACAATTAGGTCGAACTTTTATATTCACTTTCTTAAAATTAGATCAAAATTTACCTTTGATTTTAAAGTAAAATATCCCTTAAAATAACTATTATTGAGCTCAAATATTATATTCCAAATATCAAGTCTCTGAACTTCCAAATATGTGTTAAATGTTTAAGGTTTTCCCAATTAAAATAAATTTTATTTGAGTCGGCGAAAACAAAATTATTCCTGAACCTCGGTTCGAACCTGAACCTAGGTTCAGCGACCATCTGAACCCGCTCCGTGAACCCGAGCCCAAAATGTTTCAAGGGTTCGAACCCGGGAGTGAACCCCCTCCCGATTTTTAGGAGGTTTGCAGCCCTGTTTTAAACTACTGTACATACAGGGTATGTCTGTAAAGTAATAGGACTGATTTTCTTCCGCCGCGACTGCACTTCGGAGCGTGCGCGTTCCTAGCTAACGAACGAGCGGCTGATCAGTTGTTTCCGAGCAGCTGGAGAGTCAGGATAGGCATTTTCGCGCTACGTGTTTCTGTATGTGGTGCAAGCCGGCAAGAGGTACGCGAGAAACTCGATAAATCAGCGTCAGAGACGTTTGATATGATCAAGCAGGCTTACCCAGATGTTGCTTTAGCAAGAAGTGGTGTGTTTCGGTGGCACCAGGCCTTTTTGGAGGACCGGGAAGAGGTCGCCAATGAAGACCGTGCTGGAAGACCTTCGACTTCGACAAACACCGACAATGTGACTCGTGTGCGCAAAGTTTTGAACTGAGACCGTCGACTAAGTATTCGTTTAATTGCCCAGATGTTAAATTTACCAAAATCTGTGGTTCATGACATTGTGACGGAGCATTTGAACATGCGCAAGGTGTGCGCGAAGATGGTCCCAAAAGTGAACTGAAAAGTGACTTCTTGTGAACAGCTACCTGACCAAGGCCGGCATCCCAACGCTTCCGCAGCCGCCCTACAGCCCAGATGTGGCCCCCGGACTTTTTTTTGTTTCCTCGCCTGAAAAGGCCGATGAAAGGCAAGCATTTTGAGACGATAGAGGGGATCCAAGCAGCATGCACCGCGGCTCTCAAGTCTATTTCGGAGAATGCCTTCCGTGACGCCTTTAATGCTTGGAAATCGCTCTGTCATCGCTGCATCGACGCAGAAGGAGCCTATTTTGAAAGTTTCTAAAGAATTGCAACGATTGCAAATGGTCCCAAAGTCGTTTTATTTGGCATAAAGTCCAAAAAAAAAGTTGCGATTTGTGGAAAAATCGATTTATTTTTTAAGAGAGTATATCCCAGTGGTCATAGAATCGAAAAATTTTATTATGAAATGCAGCCCTTAAAGTTTTGCGAAGCCCTGAAAGTCAGCCATTCATTTAACTCCGCACGTGGCTTTTGTTGTGGCAAAATTTTGTCTAAGTTTATTGCCTTTAAAATAAACGAAAATTGATTAAAACAATTGAAGTAAACTATGGAAAATAATGTCCAAGGTATGTTTAATACAATTTCGTTTGAGTTTGTTCTATATATGTGCTTTGTCCTCTGTTTTATGTGTTTTTGTTGTGTGTTGTTTTAGGTGAGCTTAACCTCAAAATAATTTTGTTTCGTGGAGTAAAAGTTTGGTGGATTGTCGTAACTGTTAATGCAATATTGTTCATTAAAGTGTCCTCTATACGATAGTCCAATTGGTTTTTTCCCGAATTTTCCCGAACCCGTGAAATTATGATTTTTTTCAGACCACTTCGAGTTTGAGCATAAAAAATTGATTGAAGAATGCATGCACGAAAAAGCAGTCGTCAGAATAATATGCACGTCGTTTTTCATAAAGCTATGGACTCCAGCGATCCACTGATCTCTAGTTAATGTTTGAATTAAAGAAAGTCACATATAAAAAGATACCTCTTCCCACGGATGTCATTCCGCTTTTGGACGTTCCGCCTTTTACATTAAGTTGTAGTATGGAACCTCTTTGTGATGAAGATAATATTGACGATACCGATTCGGATAGATCCGATATTGAGAATAAATACTGTTTACATTTAGATTCTGAATTTAATGATTAAAAATATATTCCTAATTAAATTTGTGTTAATAGATTTATTGCATTTATATACATCATAAAAATCAGCTAAATTCATGCTAGTCGGCCTGATCGGTTATGCGAAATAAGGCCCCAATGGAAATAAGGCCAAAAAAAAAATGAAATAAGGCCCCAAAAATTTATATGGATAACAAAAACAATTATTTTTTAAATTTTGGGTGTTATTTCAATTTTGACCTAAATAAAATTTCAAAAATGAAATAAGTCCCCCAAAGAAGAAATGAAATAAGACCGCAAAACAATTTTTTTGGGGCCTTATTTCATTTTTATCAGGAACCTAAGACGTCAATTTTGACGTGTATAAGCTGAATTACAGTTCAATAGTTTAAATAACAACAAAGTTAGTGAAAATCGGCCAGATCGTTTATATGGCAGCTATATAAAATAATGGTCTAAATTGAACGAATATTTGTAAGTCGCCTTGGGGTCCCGAAATATGAGTATAAACCAAATTTCGTGCAGAAATCTTTATAATTAGACTTTATGCCAAAAAAAATCGACTTTGGGACCATTGTGGATTGGCTCAATAAATTTTTTTAACGACTCAGTCCTATTACTTTCCAGACAAACTCTGTATATAACTCCAATCCGGTGGCATTCCCTCGACTTGGGAATACTTTGGCAGGGTGACGCGTGTTTTTAAGTATCCAAATCAGCGGTGGGCACGTCCTTGCTCCCATTGCTCCGAGATTTATTTTTCGGCAACTGGCGTCGGTTAGCCTTTAGTGCTTTGGCAGCGAATTGGTATGCCCTTATATTCCCTTACTGCCGGAGGAAGCCCATTGACATATTTGTGTGTGTGTGCATGTACATATGTATACATGTATATATGTATGTACATATGCTGGTTTGTAGTCACTGCGGAAACGCAGTGAAATTATAAATGCCGATCACAACAGCTAAATGACAGATATCCGAAAGGGAAAAGAGCTCTGCACATAAAATGGAAGTTATGGCATATCGCTTGGTTAATATTCAAATGGCATCCGCTTAAGTAAAAGAAGACGCCGTCGAGATCCGGCCAAGCCTTGTCCAAATCAGCAGGTAGACGACAATTAATCAATTCCCATAATATTCTGCCAAAGGAGCTGGGTAAAGGTTTACATCTATTTGCGTACATATGTGTGTGTGTGTGTGTATGTAATGGGTGCCGGCTTTTTGGGCGGGGGCGTTGCACGCAGACAACAACGGGTACGGGAAGTTCAAGTTCAAATTTATTTTTATTATTTTCATGTTTCTGGTGGTTTTCCGGTCGACAAACAGAGAGCCAGAGCTTAGCTCATGCGCCACGCGCTCTCTCTCTCTCTTTATGTTACTCTTTGTACTCCCCTGTTGCAGCGTGGTGAGTACAAAAAATACAGAAGCAAAAACTGCAGTTTACCAAATGCAATGCCAAATATGGTTATACGCATCAGATACTAAACTACATACATATGTATGTATGTATGTATGTGCCTCTAGCTAGGCCAAATTCTTCAAATTATCATAGAAAGGATGGGTTGTATGGAGTGTATAAAAAAGAGTCCACTTGTTGACCACTATGATTTCTATGATTATGATTGTAGGTCGTCGACGACAACTCTTAATATGGTAATCTCTATTCAGCTTACTCTTGCTCTTGCTCTCTCTCTCTACATCCATACGCGTAACTCGTGCAACATAAAAAGTGAAAACCCAATTTTGGTTGCTTGTCCTAAAAAGGGCATATAAAATTTTTGTCTATGTAAGTATGTGTGTATGTATGTACTTTTCCACAATGGAAGAATGGAGAAGGAATGCTGTTTTTGTTCTAAAGAATTATGCTGACATACATACATATGTATGTACAGTGAATTAATTAAGTATTGGCACACCTAAATTTTTAAAGTTAACTTAAAGAAATTATAAAGATACAACATTCATTGTACAACTTTTGATTTTCATTTAAAAAAAAAAACTAAATTCTTCCTTTAGTTTATATGATCACATGGCATTTTGCAGTGAGTTTTAAATTGAGACCCGACTTGAATTTCTGTATCAACCGGTTGCTGTGACCCAAAGATTAGCAGAGGTTTTAGTTCAACCTTGCACCTCACCATGATGGAATTGTCACGATACCCGAATTTCATATTCTGAATTTGTTTTATTGCTTTTTTCAAATCCTCATAAATTTTTGTAAACAAATCACAGTTGGAAAAGAATGTAATGTAGTGAAATTTTAAGCAATGAATTTTGTGTCTCTATAATTTCTTTAACAAATATATTTTGAAAACCAACTTTGAAAATGAAGCTGTGCCCATACTTCATTGATTCACTGTATTTATAATGATCTTACATCTGTATGCGAGGCCCAAGAGTTAACATTACTCTCTGATACTCATGTACATAAATGGCTGGCTTTGCGCTTGAGCGAAGACACCGCACGTTGCAGCTCACAATAAAAGGAGAGCATGCCATTTGTCTGTGTAGTTGTTTCCTCTCTGCTGAATTGGTGGGTGTTGGTGGTGGAAGTTTACAAAGAAAAGCGCCTGCGTTACTCTCGCACGTGCAATTTTTCACATGTGTTGTGGCCATTTGCCGGCTTTTGACACCCCACCCCTTTCACTCACCCTCCCCGGCGGACCTGCTTCTTTGGCAAGCTAAAACAAAATGTGAAGGTTAAACGGCTTTAAGATGTTTTCCAATTTTTGGTGTAATTGTTCTTGTAAAGCAGCGCGCGATACCAATTCAAGGGAGCTCAATTTAGGTACAAGGCAATCAGGGTTTTGTATGGGTCCCAATATCGATAAGATGATAAGATATAAGTGAAAATGTTTACCTTGAATTTCATGGAACAACAGCATTTAGTTCCAAAATCTAAGAAAATTGTTATTTCTTTAACTTCGCAGAGTCGCTGTGCTTGTATTTTGTTGTAGTTTGTATTTAAAAGCGATTTGATTGGAATCAAAGAGCGAATTTAGAGGGCAGAATGGACCAATGGTCGCCCATCGCTGATATAGTTGAAAATAAATGTTAAAAACTTCCGTCATCGTTTGAAATTGAATTTTTAAAAATAAAAATTAATAAAGCCTTGTACTCAGATCGACAAAAAAATTAATTTAGATTTGTTTCAATATTGGCTTTACTTTGATGCTCAGCAAATGTTCAAAAATGTTAATATTTCTATTATTTTTTTATTCTTACAAAATAAATCTTTTGACAATCTAAGTAATAGGATTTAAAAGCTATTTTAATTTACCTCATTTTTGCCACGCCCCTTCCCGGCCCCGCAATTTGGAAAAAACTTCAAACCTCCCACAGTTTTGAGCAAAATTTGTTGAAACTCAACTCCACCTAATCGCCACACCGAACAGTATTTAATAAGACCTCAGACGTGCATATGTGGTGCACAGCTTAAGATGCCACTGAATATTTTTAAATTGTTCCCCCCTGTGCATAACGGTTGTTGTAAACAATATCGACCCCTGTGCGCGAAAAAATCGTATGTGCCAAAAACCAAATTTTACAGGAGAGCGTTTTTTCTACTTTTCGATGCGATGGCTGGCAACATCACTACCAATCTTTAGATGTGCAACATTTATCAATTTACTTAACTAAACTCATAACTATTTTCGTGAAAAAACTGATATTTTTCCTAATAACTCATTTTTGGCACATACGATGTTTTTCCACAATTTTTTAAGTGCATCATCAAGTTTGTCACTTACGATAATTTGTAAATAGTTCAAATTGTAAAAAATATATAAAAACAAAATAAATATAATATTTTTATGAAAGAACAATGAAACATAAAATATTCATCATTTTTATTTCATGAATGTACTTATAAAACTAAATTAAAGAACATTTTTTTATAACAAATAGATTAGTCTTCTTCGTTCTCAACCAAAGAGACTTTTAAATTTGACGAATGTTGCAGATTTAAATATTCATCATGATATTTTGGTGGAATACTATTTTATACTCTGTACCGAAGGTACATGGAGTATATTAAGTTTGTGCAAAAGTATGTAACAGGGAGAAGGAATCATTTCCGACCCTATAAAGTATATATATTCTTGATCAGCATCAACAGCCGAGTCGATATAGCCATGTCCGTCTGTCCGTCTGTTCGTCTGTCTGTCGTCTGTCTGTCCGTCCGTATGAACAAACAGATCTCAGAGATGGTAAGAGATAGAGGTTTGACATGTATGGGACAAATGCTTCTTATACTTGCAGGCAGATCAAGTTTATTTTCAATTTTTGCCACGCCCCCTCCCGCCCCCACAATTTTAAAAAAACGTCATATCTCCCACAGTTTTGTAGATAGATGATTTGTACCTTCTAGAGATAGTTAGTCATTAGGAATATGTATCGATTTGCCAAAGAAATGATAAAGATCGGACGAGCGGTTCCCAGAGTTATGAGCAAATAAGTACTGACACCCTGCCACCCCCCACCACCCACCTTCACAACCAACGCCGCACAATCTTAGAGAGGAGAGAGAGAGAGAGAGGAGAGAGAGAGAGAGAGAGAGAGAGGTACAGAGTATATTATAGTCGGGCTTGACTGACTTTCTCACTTGTTTTAAACAAATTTTGTGTAAGGCAATATATTTTTTGGTCGATATACATAATATTTGTTGTAATTAATAAATTTTATCTTCTCGGGAAAATTTAGCTTGGTAATAGTCTTTTTGAGAACTATCGAAAATAACCATATTGTAGTTCAATTGAACCTGAATTTTTCTGAAATTTGGCGATGTGCAGCGAATTAATGAATTCTTAAATGACTTCCAGTTTTGAAATTTGACTTCCAGTTTTAAAATCGGTAGCCCCAGTTGCGTCACTAGGTGCCCAAATGGTTCGCACAAAAGATTCAATTGTGCTATGTATGGAATCAACTGGCATCATAGTATGGCCCGGAAGTAAATATGTAATTTTGATGGTGCAAGCAAAAGAATTTTTTTTGCCAACATAGCTTATTACAGATTTATTTTGGTTGGCCAGCGCAAGTCTAGTAGATTGACTAAGCTTTTCTGTATGATAAGTAAATATTTATAAAGGGCTAAGCATACCAATCCCACCGCTCACCCCACAAAAAAACCACAATTTCTTGTATAGCTTTGTAAACGCTAAAATTGCAGTAGGCATATTATAGAGAATAA